>JAMZAV010003077.1:0-73873 GCA_024449915.1 Sweltsa coloradensis
GAAAATGTTGATACACACACTATAGTGACATATTTTTATTATTTTTTCCCCCAAAAAAGTTCAGAACTTTCAAAAAGATCACAAATTTGTATCAAAAGACTGAGGTTAGTAATATGGATACTCAGGGTTGGTAAGGTAACGCTAAGAAAAGATAATGATATTTACGTTTTCACACTCGAGCGCGACCTGGCACCTCCACCAAAATCATTGAATAATACTAGCACACCCCTAGAGAAAATGAATTATCTTCTTGGAAGTGGAAGAACGATTTCAAATTATTACTGTTGGTATTTATCAGAGGAGAGTATTTTTTCACGTAAAACATTATCCTTCCACATGGTACAATTTGACTGAATACCGGGACATTTCTGTCAGCGGGATCGGTGTTCTAATTACTTAAAATAACTTAAAAGTATAAAAGAAATACTTTTAATATAACTGCACAAGAAAAACTTTATTGACTCCACCTTGCATGGTTACATCCAACAGAAACAAGTGATCTTCCTAACAATAAAACAGATGTTTATATTTCACTGCAGCCTTGATATTTTCTTTACAATACTGAACGATATTTCTGACACCTCCCCTCGGACATTATTATAAAGAACCTTGTATAACTCATTGACAACTTAGGCTTTGAACCATGTATCTACTTTACTCCAATCATATCTGAGAATTTTCTCGTCTTTGGTCCTGGTAAAGGTTTGGTTAACAAGTCTGCCAAGTTCTCATTTGAGCTCACATATTTGAAAACAATATCACCTGACTTAATCATTTCTCTTATGTAGTGATATTTTACATTTATATGTTTACTCCTATCTGATACAGAATTATTTTGTGCTACACTCATAGCTCCTGTGTTATCTGCATTGATTACACATGGGATTTGAACAAATTTATCCTGACCCAATTCCTTCAACAATGATTTTATCCATACTACCTCAGTCACTGCTTCATACATTGACATGTATTCGGCATGAGTGGTCGATGTGGCTACCCCCCGACTGTTTTCTGCTCCTCCAACTTATGGCACCTCCTGCCAAGGTCACCACATACCCACTGATGGATCTTGCATCGGACTTGTCGTTTGCCCAATCTGCGTCTGCATACACCTGGATGGGCTGTCCACTCTTGACATAATTCAGTCCGATATCTTTTGTATGCTGCAAGTAACGCAGCACATGCTTGACATTTGCCCAGTCTTCTGTTGTCGGTTCTTCACAGTACTGGCTCAACCGGCATACAGCGTTTGATATATCTGGTCTGGTACCACCGGCAATGTACAGCATACATCCAATTGCCTTTCGGTAAAGTGAGCTTTCAAAACTGTTCTCCTCTGAAGGTTCTGCCCTAACTACGTTTTTAGCTTCGAGTGGGCTTGTAACTCCCCTGCATTCCGACATATTAAACTCACTTAATACACTTTCTATGTAATTTTTCTGATTGATTAAAAGTCTATTTTTGATTGGTCTAGTAATTGTTAATGATAACAATAATGATACAGCACCCAGATCTTTCATTTTCATGCACTTAAACAACTCATTTTTCAGTTGTATGATCTGCGCTTTTTCCCCAATTATTATCATATCATCAACGTACACACCTATTATTGTATCTCTCCTCTTGTACACACAAGGATCAGCTACACATTGTTTACAACCCATTGTTGTTAAACAGTCATTTAGGTGGTTATTCCAGTTTCGACCAGATTGTTTGAGACCATAGAGGCTTTTGTTTAGTTTGCAAACAAAATGTTGGGCACTCTTTACCCTTTCTTCAAAGCAAGGCGGCTGATCCATGTAAACAGGAACTTCCAAAGTACTGTTGAGGTAAGCAGCTATAACATCAACTTGCTCCATTTCCCACTCATTTTCAATAGCTAATGCCATTAGAATACGAAGACTTGTTCTCTTTATTACCGGACTGAAGGTTTCTCCGTAATCTACACCTGCTATCTGTTTAAAGCCTTGTGCGACCAGTCTTGCTTTGAATTTCACGATCTGTCTATTTTGATTCTTCTTGACAGCAAATACCCATCTACAGCCTACAATATTTGCTTCCTTGGGTCTCTTCACTACTTCCCAAGTCTGTTTCTCGTACATGTTTTGGATTTCTTCATCCATGGCGGTCTGCCATTCCTGAGCATGCTTGCCATTACGAGCTTCGACTGCGTTTCTTGGAATTTTGACTTCTTCTTCCTGCATTTGAGCTACTTTGCAGAAGGATAATTTCTTATTTCCCTTGATTCTTGCTGAACGGTGTGGCTCTGTTTGTTGTAGCTCCTCTTCTAGTAATAGTCGGAATTCGTCTTGAGGATATTCAATTTTGTCTTCTTCTTCAAGAAATCGCTCTTTCTCTCCTGGCTCTTCTGTCTCCGCTTCCTGTCGTATCTCCTCCCCTAGCTCCACTATCTCCTCTTCCTGTCGTATCTCCTCCCCTGGCTCCTCTATCTCCTCCACTTGTATGATTTCTTCCTCCTCATCAAAAATCAAACTTTTTACTTGGATTGGAGCTTCACTACTTGGGTCAACAGTTGACTCTAGTTTACCCCTGGTAGTCTTGTATGGAAAGATAGTCTCCCTGAAGCTAACATCACGACTAACAATCACCTTTCTATCTTTTAGGCTCCACAAACGATAGCCATGCACTCCAACAGGATATCCCAGTAGGATGCATTCCTCAGCTCTGGATCCAAGTTTTCCTCCATCCCTTGTTGCTACCCATGATTGGCACCCGAAAACTCGCAAGTATTGCAAATCTTTCTTCTCTAGATTCCTGCCATTCCAAAGTTCGAGCGGAGTTCGATTCTTTACTGCTGCTGATGGACAGAGATTTCTTATGATGGTTGCAGTAGTCAAGGCCTCTGCCCAAAACTTCTTAGGTAGCCCTGATTGAATTAGCATACACCTAATCACGTTCATGAGAGTCTGGTTCTGTCTTTCAGCAATTCCATTTTGCTCTGGTGTTCTCGGTACTGAAAATCTATGTAGGATGCCACATTTCTCCAAATGTACCTTTAATTCTTTCGATGTATACTCTCCTCCGTTGTCTGACTGAAATTCTTTGATTTTTCTTCCATGTATGAGCTCAACTCGTCCTTGGTATTTCATAAATTCACCCAGCACGTCACTTTTCTTTGCTATTGGCACAGCTGTCACATAATTTGAGAAGTTGTCAATGAAGGTCACAAAATACTTTTTGCCTCCTATTGATTCCGGTAAGATGGGCCCCACTACATCAGAGTGTATTCTGTCTAAAGGTGCTTCAGTGTTCCTCCCTTCTCCATCTGGGAACTTGCGGCGCCTCATCTTTCCCTGAATACAAACTTCACAATCGATTGGCTTCTCTTCTTGCCCGAGAGCTTCGCCTTTTGTTCGGGCTTCGCCGTGTAGATGGCCCAATCTGTCATGCCAGATACCTACGGTTACTCTTGACGCCTTTCTCAGTTCCTTGTTATAAACTGACTTTAGTGATGCGGTACATTCTCCTCCTTCAGTGGTTACATAATACAGTTTGCCGATTCTCAAAGCTCGAAGTATCTCTTTCTCTCCCTGTAACACACTTGACACTCCATTGTAGGCAGTTATTCTGAATCCTTTCTCTTCTAAAGTTCCTTGGGAAATCTGGTTGTCATGTAACTCTGGTACATATAGAACATTTTTAAATTCGAGATCCCAACCTCCACATTCACCTGAAATGTGCAACAGTACTGATCCCTTACCTTCAATTTTCAAGGGTGTACCATTACCTATCGCTACTTCTCCAGACATGGGAACGATATTCCTAATCAAATCTCTGCGTGGGGTCATATTTTCAGAGGCTCCGGAATCAAACAACCACACTCCTTCACTTTGGTTTGTTCTACTGCTCTGGGCTGTCAGTGCCATGTACTCCCTTGTAGCAACTGAATCCGATGCCTTCTTTGAGGTTCCTGCCTCTCCTTTCTCCAATTCACTTAAAACCTTAGGGCAATTTTTAGCAATATGACCTTTGCCTCCACATGCATAACACCAAAAACTTCGATAGTTTCCTTTATTAGGCCTACTGCCACTGGTGTTGTTCTGGTACGAATCCTCTGAATTTTCTCTCTTAGGGTACTTCTTCTTGGTGAAATCTCTTGCAGTTCTCTCTTTAGTTACTCGAAGGGCTTTGTGTTCTTCTTCGTGATCTACATTATCTCTCTTCATTCTTTTCTCTTCCAAGAGCAATTTGGCCTTGACATATTTCGTAGTTAAAACACTCTCTTCGTGCTCCAGGCTTCTAATAAGACCTCCGTATCTATCACGTGGCAAACCCAGCAAGTAAAAAGATGACAATTGCCTGTCTGTGAAGGTTAGACCAGACTTCTTGATTTTTCTGTTTAAATCATTTATTCTACCTATGTAATCATGCATGCTAACTGTGTCTGTTTTCTTTGCAAGGACTAATTCCTCTAGAAACATTGTTTGATGCAGTAGCCCATAGCTTGTACATACCTCTTCTAATGTATCCCAGGCTTCCTTGGCTGTTTCACACTCTGCGATGTCGTCGAGATGTGCATCATTAACAGTAGTTAACATGATAGCCAACGCTGCATGGTCTAGTTTCGTCCTTCTTCGCGTCTCAATCGCTGTTTCATTTCCACCAACTTCTTCAGATTCAAACCCTGTTATTGCCTCCCAGCAACCTCCCTTCATGCATAGTCCTTTCACCCTAATTGCCCACGAGTGGTAATTATCTCCATCAAGCTTAGTACAACGGGTCTCCTCACTGCCTGTTGTCGTCATCTTGATTAGGTCCTAGTATAGCCTACACACTAGAATTACCAGCTCAGAACAAAAGGAACTTTGTTTGTCTCCACACACAGTTATCACCTCCTGGTTATTATAATTAATAAACACAACTCACGTTCTGGGCCCCATAACCTGTCAGCGGGATCGGTGTTTTAATTACTTAAAATAACTTAAAAGTATAAAAGAAATGCTTTTAATATAACTGCACAAGAAAAACTTTATTGACTCCACCTTGCATGGTTACATCCAACAGAAACAAGTGATCTTCCTAACAATAAAACAGATGTTTATATTTCACTGCAGCCTTGATATTTTCTTTACAATACTGAACGATATTTCTGACAATTTCCCCTCCAAAATTGCAAACCGGTACAAATTCAACATTTTAAAGAGTCTCTCGGGACACCGGTACAAGTGTTCTGAAAACGGTACTGTACCGGTCAAACCGGTACGTCTGGTCACCTTACTTTTAGTGCTCCAAACTCAGGCGGCCATTGCATGATAGCATTTTTAGGTTTTCTGCATTGGTTGTGCTGAGTTAATCACGTGACTATTTTGGAGGTCGTTCAAACCTGGCTGACTTTGAGTCTACTATTGTGTAGGCCTATATCATTTTAAGTGTAATACATATGCACGTATTCTATTTTACTCTTAAGTAATACTATTTTATTTCATTAGTATATTACTTTGTATTATTATTGTAACTCAATCCTTAAAATGATTGGATGGAAGATAAGGCCTCACAGGCCTTAATTCTGCCAAATAAAGACGATAAGTAACCAATCAATCAATCTCTCTCCCTCTCTGACTCTGTCTCGACCTTTGTCTCGGCATTGTAGTGCAACTCGAGCCTCCGGCTGCTTTGCTGATATAATGAATAAGATTGCACTTGTGGTTTCGTTATATTGTAAGCCAGCCATGGTCCTGTGATCTACAATTTACATGAAACTTGGATATGCGGACTCAATGTTGATAATACCGATTGGGACATTCTGTAAGCATGTGTATTATAGTAACATGAGTGGAATTTGCTGTATTGGCAATGACAATGATAATGATAAACAAATCAGTTAATGTTTTATTATTGCTATAAAGCTGACGTTTCAATAACACGAGGGGTACGGTGAGTACTCAGGTTTCAAGAAGAGGGGGACGTGAGTTGGACTTAGGCCCTTTAGACGTACAGACTGGAGCCCTGGAGGGGGAAAGTCAAGAAGGGTCAAGGGGAAGCCTATTTATGTCCAAGTAACTTTGTAGACGGGGTGTTGGATGGAAGACGAGCAAGAGTGAAGACCTGAAGAAGGGAAGAAACCAGACGAGGCAAATCTGAGAGCTACCAGTAGTACCAATACCAGAGAGAGGTTATTCGGTAAGTCATGTGTGGACATTATTAATCGGTAGATAGGAGAGTGTTAAGTTCTAGAAATCACCTGGATTCGAACCCACGTACTTACACACGCAATGCACAGGTTATCAGAAGACTAGTGTAGGAGTAATCAGGTTTAAATACAGCAATCTCTTATTTTGAATTGTTCTGTTCTTGTGTAAACCATGAGTGAATCCATTCCTAAATTGTCCCAGAACACAGTACGGTCTTGGTCGCTATCTCTGAGTCAGGGGTAACGGTAATTGTAATGGCTAGTAGTTATTTTTGTTGTTGAGGCCCTGACTCAGCAGATTGTCTACATGGTGGAGGCGCCTTGTTGGTATTCTTCCTATGCCAAAACTGTGTTTTGGGTGATTTTTGAAATTTTGGATTTTGTTTTTGAGAAATGTTTATGCTGTGATTTATGATGATTTTGAACGAATTACGTAGATAATCGGTTGTCTACATGGCGGAGGCGCTTGGTTTGTTCTTTAATTTTTAATGGACAAAACTGTGTTTTTGGAAATTTTGGGAAATTTGAATTTCAAAATTTTTGTGTGGAAATTATGTAATTCATAATTTTGAATTAACACGTGAATGGTTAGACGTTAGTTGGCATGGTTTGCATAGTAAAAGTGTGTTGAAATTTTTTTAGTGTGCAGCTAAAATTTTTGAAATTTTTGAGTTTTTGTAAATTTGCTTTTTTTTTGTTTTATAACATACAAGAACGGTATGTTGTTAGCATATTTATGTTCGTTTCGTGTAAGTACGAGTGGTCAGAAATGTTTTGTTATATTTTATGTTTTGTTCACAACTATATTGTAGTGTGTGTGTGCGTCTATTGTTGATGGATGAAAAATTATGTTTAAAATATTATTTATTCAGACTACGTGTTGCAAAGAGTGTTTTGGTTATGTCTCTTTGGTTCGACTCTCGCCTTGTGTGATTGGTGACGGAGTTGTCCGAGCTATTGTAATAACGGAATGCAGTAGCTAGGTTCGACTCTAGGCAGTGGCACTTCTGGTTGTTCGCTCGGTGGTCGGGAAATTTGGCTGTTGTCGGAGGTATTCGGATAACTGTCTGTGACAGTCGTTTTTTTTATTACTTAGTGTAATCGCTGGAATTGTGGAGCTGTGGTTGTTGCCTACAGGGGGAGTGTACACAATTTGAATTTTGTTTTATGTTTTGCAGTTACTTGAATGTTACAAGTTGTTTTTGTTTTCTAAAGGATATGTGCGTTGTGATTTTGTGGGCAGTGTTTTTTTTTTTAGAAAGATGGAATAAATATATAAAAATAGATCAATAAAAATATATAAATTAAAATTAAATATGTCTTATTTGTATTATATTTAGTACGTATTTTTGGTATTGTTATGTTTTGATCTCTTGTGCATTGTATATTTTTGTATATAGTTTACTGCTAGGTTGACAATTATGTATATTTTGAGTATATATGCATAGTGAGCATATTTAAGAATTAAGCTTTAGATTAAGGGATAGGCAATCGATGTTTGTGATGTTGGATGTTTAGTTCAGAGCATTAATAAGATATGTAGTTAAGAGATAGTTTGGTTGCGTGAAGATTTTATACAGTAGTTATAGACTAGGAAAACGCTTAAGTCCCGCCGCGTTGTTGGATGAGCGTAATTGGTGCATTGAGCTGCCATGTGTTATGCGGATTTTCTGTTGTTCTGTGAAAAAATCATTACTAAGTTGAAGATTTTTTAAAAAATAATTTGTATTAAATAAAAAATAAACTTGAATTTTTAATTTTTTTGATTAATCGTAATTTTAAAAAAGAAAAATCGTAAAATTGCGATTTTCATAAGAAATAATTATTCGATTGCGCTCAAATTTCACATGAATATATTAATTCGTAAAATTAAGGTTCTGTGAAAAAAAATTTACAATCGGTTAAAGCATGTAAGTGTTATAGGGCTAAGTCAAAGAATTGTTAAAAAAAAAAAAAACGTAAAATTTTGATTTTCATGAGAAATAATTTTTCGATTGCGCTCAAATTTCACACGAATATCTTAATTCATAAAATTATGGTTCTGTGAAAAACTCATTAAAATCGGATAAAGCATGTAGGTGTTATAAGTTGAAGAAATTTAAAAAAATCGTAAAATTGCGATTTTCATGAGAAATAATTTTTTGGTTGCGCTAAAAAACGTGGCAGTTCTAAGTTCAGAGATTTCGAAGGTCTCCAGAAAATTTCATTGCAATTGGAGTATCGGTTTAGCCGGAATCGTGCTGACAAACACACAATAATACAGAAAAAAAAGAAAAAAAAAAAACATTCCGGATTTTATTCTCCAGTGTAGTGAAATGGAATCTTCGCTACGCTCATCCAATTATACGTTTCGTAGTTGAAACTTGTGTTGTACATAACATTTAATAATGTAGATTCATTTTTGTGTACATTTTGAGCTGCTATTTGTATAAGAGAAGTTTACTTTAGCATTAATGGGGTTGATTGTCTAATGTTGTTGAGTGCACTCAGTACGTGATTAGGACGTACGATTGAGATTGGGATGCTGAAGATTCGTGTGCGCCGTGTGGGCGATGATAGTCGTGTCCGGGTCAGTTGCACGTTCTTTTTGGACGTTTGATGGTTTTATCGGTTGGATAACCTCATATGGGAGGGGGTGCCGATTGTATAGTAAAACAGGGGTCATTGCGAGGTTGTGTTTCGGGATCCAGTGTAAGGAGGTCGGGGGTTTGAGACCCGTGGCTTATTTAATTCATTGTTTGTTTCATTCCCTGCAATTTAGAAGGCGCCTATGTGGATAGCAGCAGCCTGGGGCAGGATGACAGTTTGATTATGGACTCAGATGTTGTTTAAGAATGTTTCTTGTATGCTGGGGCGTATTGTTGATGTATTCACATGTAGAGGGACTTGTATAATGTTGGACAAGTGTTCCCGGGGTGAAGTACAATAATGATGGCAGGGGTTCATTTCATTTCATTTTTCATTGTTTGAAAAATATGTTTTTGGTAATGAGATTAGAGATTGTGGACTCATTTTTTACAAGTGAGTTGCAGGAATGTTGCAATATTTTGATTTGTCCGATATTGAGCAGGCGGGAAGGAAAGTTTTTTTGAACTGTGTTGCCTGTTATAAGGGTTCTTTGAAATGATCCCTTTCTTCTAGGATATATTAGTTTGCGATGTGTGTTGGAGGATTGACGACTAAGGGAAGTACTACCTTGGTCGTGTCAGAAGGGCGGAGAAATGTGGGTTTTGAATTCTTGTAGGGTCTCCAGGTTGGTAGGTTATAATAGGATTAAGTTAGGTTTATTTTATTTTTGGCCATCAGCCTCTGAGTGCGCTTAATTTTTTTTATTAGGTTTATTATTGTGCTTATTATGGCACCTTAGTTATAATGTGTTATGATTAAGGGCGGATGGGACACCCTGCTTGTGGCTGTGTTGATTTCTTGTTGGCTAGTGAGGGTGGAGTATTGCTGGCGAAGGCATAGTAAAGTGAGGAGGATTCTGTGAGGAAGTTTGGGACGGGGGGATCACGTGAATAAACTCTGCGATGTGAGTTCGCTTTATCCTCGGGATGGATTGCGATTGTTTTGATTAAGTAGTTTTTAGAGGAAAGTTTGTGAAATAGTATTTTCAAAATTTTAGAAGATGGCATGATTGGCCGGATAATTGAGCTGTTTTCCCTATGAACACAGTGGTTAGATGCAAGGTGTCGTGGAAATGGAATGGGGGTTTCCACGTGTTTGGTTTTGTACCCTCTGAATGACCAACAAAGCTCATGTTTTTTTTAAAAATTATTTATTTATTAGTTTAAATTTATTTTATATTTTGTGTTCTAGAAATTGAATTTTAATTTTAAAATTTGATCTTAATGTTACATTATTGTGGTAGGTTTTGTTAAAATTGTGAGATGATATTTTCATTTGCGTTTAAAAAGGTAGTATTGGTATTGTTTACGATGTCAAGTGTGTGCTTTTGCTAGCAGGTGCTGTGTGGAGTCATTGACATTAGTTTAGTATAGCATCAGCAGTCTGTCTGGTCTTGAAACCAGTACCTATGAAGTTTGCTGTCCGGTGTTTGTTTTCTGTTCTAGTCACTGCTATGTCACACCTCACGTTGGTGACTCATCAGCTGTGGAGAATTGTCCAAACGGCAGCTGGACCTTCGCAGAGATTATGGATCTTTGATAACGAATGGTCACACTGTTGGGATTGCTATATCAAGATTTTATTTAAATTAGTAGAAATCTGACAGAAAATTTCGAATGACATCTAGAAATTTTTCGAAGTTGGCAGTAATTCTTAAATAATGTAATTTTGTTGTTTTCTTGAATTTTGGCACGAACATAGCATTCATGTGATGTTTGTATTTCTTGATTTCTGTAAATGTGTTTCTTTGATTTTGAACCTGTTCGTGTTAGTAGGGATTTCAGAGCCCTGTTGCAGGGTAATGCTCTGACTCTTCAAGTTGGGGTTAAATAGGATGAGTTACTGTCAAAATTGAATATAGGGTTTCTTAGGTCCTGTTGTATGTTTTGTCTGACGTAAGTTGTGCATTGGGTTTTGATTGCGTGGAGTTATTAAATTATTAGAGTAGATTGGTATTGGTACTGGTATTGGCAAGCTGCGAGAGGGACGGGGAGATTCTTCTATCAGCCAGAAGCGGGAAGTAACCAGCGTACAAGTATAGTTACGATAGAGAAGATTTGGATATGTGATGTCAAGAAGAAATGCAAGAGTTACTGATTGTGAATCATCTTCAATCAAATAACTGAATTATATACTACTTACTACTTACCTACTACTTTATATACTGAAAATTATACTGATGTTGCTGGGTACGTCAAGGATAGCACAATCGAGGGCGATTGTAATGGGACGTGGGGGAATGTAAGCCAGCCATGGTCCTGTGATCTACAATTTACATGAAACTTGGATATGCGGACTCAATGTTGATAAGCATGTGTATTATAGTAACATGGGTGGAATTTGCTGTATTGGCAATGACAATGATAATGATAAACAAATCAGTTAATGTTTTATTATTGCTATAAAGCTGACGTTTCAATAACACGAGGGGTACGGTGAGTACTCAGGTTTCAAGAAGAGGGGGACGTGAGTTGGACTTAGGCCCTTTAGACGTACAGACTGGAGCCCTGGAGGGGGAAAGTCAAGAAGGGTCAAGGGGAAGCCTATTTATGTCCAAGTAACTTTGTAGACGGGGTGTTGGATGGAAGACGAGCAAGAGTGAAGACCTGAAGAAGGGAAGAAACCAGACGAGGCAAATCTGAGAGCTACTAATAGTACCAATACCAGAGAGAGGTTATTCGGTAAGTCATGTGTGGACATTATTAATCGGTAGATAGGAGAGTTTTAAGTTCTAGAAACCACTTGGATCCAAACCCACGTACTTACACACGCAATGCACAGGTTATCAGAAGACTAGTGTAGGAGTAATCTGGTTTAAATACAGCAATCTCTTATTTTGAATTATGTTCTGTTCTTGTGTAAACCATGAGTGAATCCATTCCTAAATTGTCCCAGAACACAGTATGGTCTTGGTCGCTATCTCTGAGTCAGGGGGAATGGTAATTGTAATGGCTACACCCCGTAATTATTTTTGTTGATGAGGCCCTGACTCAGCAGATTGTCTACTATATTATCTCATAACGTAATCAAAACAAAGCAGCGAGTGTCCAAAGCGAAGACTGACTAGCGAGCTAGCGATACATAGTTGGCGGCGTGGGCGGAGAAGGAGGGGGGGGGGGGGGGGGGGGGCAGCGTTGTGCAACTAGCTTAGTGGGCTAAAAATAACTTTTGTGTAAAACATTCAAAACCCAAGTCAACCTTACTAACAATTTATAAAGTTATGTTACTTACTGCCAAAACATTGTTTGTTTTGCTCTCTCCTGGAACAAATTAGGCCTGAAGGAAGGTGTTCAACATTGGTCAAGGTCAACTGCTTTTACCTTATCTTTATCGTCGATTCCCAAGGCTCCGTAGTCGCCTCCAATATTTACTACCCGATGTCACCACTAGTGAATACCCACCTCGTTAATTATTATTTATTTATTATGCATGTCAGTATATTTGAGTATATAATAGAATATAATATATAACACACCATCTCAACATTCATCAATTGCCATCTGTTTGCAGGATTGACACAAATATCCAAGATGCAGAATTGAATGTTGAAGCAGGCCATGGAGAAATTCTGAAGTATTTTCAGTCCGTCACATCCAACCGATGGTTGATGATTAAAATCTTTGCAGTGCTCATATTCTTCTTTATATTCTTTGTAATGTTCATGGCATAGAGAAGTTTCATCACACTAAACTGCAGAGTGGAAAAGCCACAAGTTACAAAATCAGCAACGACTGTTATGACGTTGGTTCAATGCCTGCGTGTTTTGATAACATCTATTTTATACTTGCACACAAGCCAGTTTTGAGTTAATCGTATTCTTTTACCAACACATATTATACTGTAGTGTAGTGGAAGGGCAAAATTCTTCTTATTTCTTTTTAGAAAGTTTGTATCTAAAATTGTGTTATGTTTACCCAGGTCCTACTGGATTATTTAGGTCCTGTAAATAAATATATATCTAAGAGGGTTATGATGAAATGTACATACTATACAAATACAACACATGTTGATATCAAATATTTATCGATTTTGTTAATAAAATATTTTTGTTGCATAATTGTGAATTATTTTGGTGTGAAAGATGCATTATGAATTAGAGCCCAATTAAATTGCCTAGTTTCCACAATAAATTTGGTAAATTAGGGTATGTAATTGCATTGAAAACTATAATGATTGAATATGCCTGAGGTGATTTGCTTAGCCTAAGTTATTGCTAGCCATTAATTGTTGATATTCTATTAAATGTGCCTTATGTACTCTTGAAGAGCCATTTCCAGTAACCCAACAGTCACTTTAGGTGGTCTCAGTTAGGTGGCATTTGCGTAGTGATCGCAGCACTGTCGCCAGTGCATCATGGCCACCGGATCAACACAGTAAGGGTCTCTAAAACTGTTTTCAAAGTAGAACACAACTATTTTAAAACCAATTAAGCCTTTAATTATTTTATTTATTTATTTAGCGTCTATCCTATTCAGTTTTGAAACTGATTCACAAAGGAGGACAACTAAATACATCTAATTACATAGATGCAGACACAACAATGAACATGAACAGCGATGTGCGATGTGGGCCAGTCCTGTGGAACAGTCTACACCATCCAGAATGATGCAAAATAAATATTCTTTGCAAAAGTAAAGTGGTCCTCCGCATCACCACTCATGGACCCAACAACCAACTTGTAGTGCCGGCAATAGGTACCAATCAGGTCCTGATTGGTACCTAATCAGGTACCAATTAATACGACTCATGGCTCTCAATAATCATTTACTGACTATTTGACCTGAAATACTGTGATGGGAGGTTGGGAATGACGGGTGCTTTAATTATTTTTGGCATAGATTCAGTTATTTTCATGAACACTTATGATTCTTTTTATTAGTTAAAATTTTATGGTCAGTTTATAACAGTATAATGACGTTTGTTGTAATAATAATTCATTCTAAATTATTTTTAGAGTACCCTCCTGTGTGTCTGTTTACATATTTGACTGAATCAGGCAGAGAAATGAGAAACCTGGTATAATAAGAAATAAGAATGCATGT
The DNA here is from genome assembly GCA_024449915.1 of Sweltsa coloradensis. NCBI lineage: Eukaryota > Metazoa > Arthropoda > Insecta > Plecoptera > Chloroperlidae > Sweltsa > Sweltsa coloradensis. The sequence continues at coordinate 13,822 of JAMZAV010003077.1, forward strand.
GTCCTCCCTGCCAATGCAAGTATAATTTATTTTCAGTTTTTCACAATATTTTATATTTTAAATTATTTATTTAGATAGCAAAATATAAAGTATATCCATATTTCATTGCATTTATTATCCCACTACGCTCGAATATTATCAGTAGGTCACAGTAAGGCAAGTTAAATAAAGCCGTCAATTCATAGTGCATTCATAAAGACTTTAATCTTTTTATTAGGGGGCTACTTCACCACAAAATGCACTTCTCTTGCGGGTTCATGGGTGTGTCCTTCTCGCAACCCCATGCCTGACTGAACTCCTCCATGTTGGAGGCTGGGCCAATCACCCGGTAGCGGTTGGGACTGTGGCCGTCTCTAGCCATGGACGCCAAGCCTGGTGGGGTTTCAACGCGACACCACATCTGCAAGGAAACACGACAAAACTCAGAACGCAATCAGTAAAATGCAAAGAGAATACGGGAAGTATTCCCGTCATTTCCTTACAAGTGTAATTTAAAACTCGGACGCTTCACGAACGCTTTTTCCAGTCGCTTTGATGGATGAGCTTTTTTTGTTGACTATTTATTTATTTTGTCACGGATTCGTATCATCTGCGGTGTGATCATTGTTATCATGTTTTAGAGCGTGAACCTGAAGTATTTAAATTGCCTTCAACAATGCGAGGCGACCGACTGCAAGTCGTGGGGCGGTGCCGAGCGGCGAGGTCATATTATGTCGATATATCGTTGCCCCGAAACTACGATTTTTTAAAGAAATATTTCTTCGGATGTACCCAAAAATCGTAAGTAACATAGTTCAGTGATTTCAAACGTTCCAGTTAAGTTTCACCAAGATCAGAGTAACCGTTTGACCATTGGATAGCCAGAAATCACGGAAAATCGTAATAAGAATCGAAAAAATCGTAAAAGTACTAAATGCAATAGAAATACTCCTACGATTGTACAAAAAAAAGTGACAAGTATGAGGTTAGTGATTTAGTAGGCCGACTAAAAATTTCAAAAGTATCTGAGTAAACAGACCAAAACCATAAAATCAAAAACACCCGAACTATTTTTTTCAGGGTAGGCCTAACGGTATTGAAGCTCATCCAATAATCACGGATACAGGGGCCTATTTACTAGCTAAACGCCACTTGTTCATCATTATAGAGAACTTATTAAAACTTAACGGCTGACACCGACAACATAATAAATAGAACCCCAGGTGGACAATTTACTAACTGAAACGACAACTTTGTTAATAGAAAACCTCTTACGCTGCGCGGAAGTCTTCACGTCACGGAGGCACGTGCTAGCCCTAACCTGGGGGTAGATTTTTTTTTTATTATTATTATTTCTTTATTCATAATCAAAATCAAAATATACCTTTCCATTCCAATTATGAAAAGGTTGTAGAAAGCGAACCTTAGGTTCATTCACACTGTTGTGCGTTCTGCAACCAATAACACTAAGAACTATAACTAAGACATAAGATTCATAACACTAACTCAACTTATATGAACTTTGATACAGACAATATTAAGAGCATGAAGATTCGATAAAAAGAAAAGAGAAGAAAGCATGGTGATGTATGGCAGTGTTACAATTAGTTATGATGACTTATATCTAACAAGGCGTAGTACAGATAATAATCCATAATCAAGTCCATTTGATGCAGGGTCGTCGTAAAAGGGCATGCAATCACAGGGACTTGATGTTATCGGAATTTGCTGTTAATTTTGTGCTTGAACTCCTTGTAAGGCAGAGACCTCACTTCACAACTTAGCGAATTCCAAACCGATGCACATCTGAAGTACAGGGACATTTGATAAGCTGTGGTGCGTGCCCGCGGAGGTCTAAGCGTAAGTTCTTTCTGGTTTCCGCGTCCCAACGTCACTGTGCGCTGCACTGGAGTTAGGCGCTCCAGTGGGTCGAGATTGATGCAACCACTGAGGCATCCCTTGAGGAAGATTGCGTCACATCTTCTGAAGTAGTTGTCCACACTTGGAATGTTTAGCTTTTTTCTACGAGAAACAGTATTAAGGGTTGATTTGTATCCATATATAGCCTTTATTGCACGATTCTGAACAACTTCCAGTTTGTGAATGTTCTCTTTGGTTGTTGGGTGCCAAGCTGGAAATCCGTAGGCCAATTTAGATTTTATTAAAGAAAGGTAAACGGATCGTAGAACATTTGGATTACAGTCTCTGAGATTTCTAAATACAAACCCTACAAGCTTCGAACACTGTGATCTTACTACGTCTGTATGCAGATTCCAGAACAGGTCTTTAGTTATGTTGATTCCAAGGAGTTTTATGCTATTGCTTGTTAGTAGTTTCGATCCGTTTATGTGGTAATCAGTGTTAACTGGGTCTGATGAGCGGGTTATACGAATAAAAGTAGACTTATTGGGATTCAGGCACATACCATTGTTTGAGCACCAAGAGGATATTGCGTCTAGATCGCATTGTATAACTATGGAATCGTCGTGTTCGGATATAGCTTTGTAGATAGTGCAGTCATCCGCGTACATGGCTATCTTTGAGAAGACACATGAGGGAAGGTCCATCATGTACACAATGAAAAATAGGGGGCCAAGTACGGACCCCTGAGGCACCCCAGAGGTGACATTGGCATCTGTCGATGAACATCCGTCGTAGACTACTCGTTGGCACCTTCCAGTAAGAAAACCTGTGCACCACTTGAGTAGGTTACCTTGTATCCCATAGTTCTCAAGTTTCCTGAGTAAACGAGTATGTGGGACTCGGTCACTTTAATATTCAAGTGGATTGGCAGCACTACCCCATCCCTCTTAATTCAATCTCAAATCACTATGTCACTGCATTTCTTAACCTATTTTTACAGCAGTTGGTTCCCGAAGCGACTCGAGTAACACCCACAAACAGCTCATTGCTGGACTTGTTCCTGTGCAACGACCCATCAATAATAAAGTCGATAACAGTAATTCCGGGTATAAGTGACCACCTAGCGATCAGCGCCACCCTCCAAATAACAATGCCGAAAATTAAGAAACTAAACGTCGAGGTGCTGAACTACAAACATGCAGACTGGGAACTTCTAAATACATTATTTAAAGACCACATGCCAACCCTCTCTTGGGGTGCGTCAATAGATGAAGCCTGGAACACATGGGTGGAGTGTTTCTGGTGGTGCGTTCACAAGGCTATCCCAACTACAAAAATAAAAGGTCAACGTCGCCCACCCTGGATGACTGACACTATTTTAAAACAAATACGCCTTCGCGATCACTTGTACAGAAAATGGAAATCGTCCCCGAGTGACGCAAACTGGGAACATTACAGATTAAATAGAAACAAAACCAAGGACACTGTAAGAAATGCTCACTCAAATTATATATGGCGGTTAGGTAGTGAAAAGAACTCGAAAGGGCTGTGGAAATACGTTCACTCGAAAAAAGGCAGCGCTGCCCCTTTTTTCTTCAATATTAATGGGGTTAAGGTAACCGATGCTACTGACATTGCAACTGCGTTCAGTAAAAAGTTCAAGAGCAACTTTTCTCCTCCTGCAACTAAAGTAGATCTGGGCTCCACCATTCCCCCAAGCAACAAAAAACCAGGCATCCCCTTATCAAATATATATGTATCTAATGAGGAAGTTCTCCGGGTACTCCAGCGTCTACGGGACGGATCGGCAAGTGGTCCCGACAAGATTCCTTGCCGCATTCTCCGGATGTGCGCCAAGTCAATTGCTCCCTCATTAGCTTGCATATATAACACATCTCTCGCTACCGGAACTGTACCACAACAATGGAAATCAGCCAACGTCGTACCGACCTTCAAGTCAGGTGAGAGGGAAGACATTAATAACTATAGACCGATCTCCCTTACATCAGTGGTCTGCAAATCGTTAGAAAGAATAGTAGCTTATCACCTTGTTCGCCATTTTGAACTGTCAAAATATATTAATAGTAACCAACATGGGTTCATCCGCCAACGGTCCTGTGTTACGATGCTAACTCAAGCAATTGACATGTGGCAGTTCTCACTGGACAGTGGTAAGTGTAAACAGGTAGATGTTGTCACGTTGGACTTCAGTAAAGCGTTTGACCGAGTCCCACACAAGCGATTACTCTTGAAGTTAGCCAACTTGTATAACGTAAAGGGAAATCTCCTGTCATGGGTCTCGTCTTTCTTGCTCAACAGAAACCAAAGTGTAGTGTATGACGGCGCCTCTTCTCCATATGTTAATGTTAGCTCTGGTGTGCCTCAAGGCTCGGTACTTGGTCCGTTTTTATTTGTTATGTACATGCTAGATCTCCCACAATGTGTAGAATCTGACATATTACAATACGCAGATGACTGTACCTTGTTCAGGGGGATAACGAGCACTGAGGACGCTGCGATACTACAAAGTGATCTTGCTAACATTCAGCTGTGGTGTGAAGTGAATGAGATGAGCCTCAACCCTCTTAAGAGCTCTGTTATATCACTAACACGCTCAAAATCACCCTATGACAGTAAATATGTTATTCAAAAGAAAGAGTTAATTAGTTGCAAAAAAATCAAGCTCCTGGGTCTGACAGTCACAGCAGACTTGAAGTGGAATACGCACGTGGAAGCTGTCCGTGCAAAAGCTTCAAGAGTGCTTGGCTTCGTTTCCAGGAGCCTACAAGGATGTCGGCCAAGTGTAGCTCGTTCCATGTACCTGACGTTGGTAAGGCCAATTTTCACATGGGCAGCTCCAGCGTGGCATCCAACAACAGGTAACAACTTGGCTAAGTTAGAATCTCTGCAGAATCGGGCTACAAAATTTATTCAGAAAGGTCGTTGTGATGGGCAGAAGACAGGCTACACAAAAGTCGTATTGACAGCATTGGAAATCTACTTAAACAAATAGACGTAATACTTTTTCAAAAATCTTTAAGGGGCCTTAATAACATCAAAGACAATAATTTTAACAATATTGTATCAACTTGCATCTATTAAATGTATTTCATCTTATTTTCTAGCACTCTCAGTGTTGTTTTAGTTGTACAATTTGGTAAATCATCATGTTATAAAATAGACAATACGAGGAATATAATACAATATCACGTTAAAAAGAATGTATAATAATAAAATGATATCACAATAACATATACATGTAATTCAAATTATTATTAGTTAATTAATTAGTTGTAATACGTATTTGTGTTTTGTATAATATCTATCTATAATAATTATAGCTTATCAATGGACGGGTCCTGTATTGTGTTGATATCATCATGTATGGTATAGTTGTTATGCATGATGGTGATTACAGGATGTAGGACTGGTCTATAGATAGACTATAAAATAGAGTCGTGTTTTGTGGCAAGATGTACAGTTATAATAGTTATAATAGTTAGCGTGTCATGTAAATAGTCTAGAAACTAGAAAGTACTATTAAGAATTAATTGTAAATCTAGCTATACAATGGTGGTAGGGCACATTTGTGTAATGGGGCTCTGCCCTTTTCCCTTCCACCATCAAATTGTCATATATGTCTGTATTTGGCTATTTGAAAATAAAATAATAATAATAATAATAAAAGCCTTACTCATATCTAATGAAATCACATCCACTTGCTTTATCGCCTTTTGGTCCAGATCATGTTGCCAGTCCTCAATAACTTTAGCTAACATGGTGGCACACGATCTTCTGGGAAGAAATCCATGTTGGTGTTTATTAATTATTCCGCTTTCTTCAAGGTGCTGGACAATTGACATGTTTACTAGTTTTTCCAATACTTTACACAGAACAGATGTGAGCACGATTGGTCAGTAAGTGTAATTGCTGATGTCTACTTTATCTCCAGATTTGTACACAGGCACAATATTTGCGGTTTTCCATTGAGTTGGGAAGGTCCCAGTAGACAGAGATACATTAAAAAGGTACGTGATCGATGGGGCGACAGCTGCTGCACATTGTTTCAATATCCTAGTAGGGATTTCGTCAGGACCAGTCGCTGCACCTAATCGCAGACTACGCAATCTCAGCAGTACATCATCTTCGGACACATATACGTTATTTAGAGGAAGATGACTAGCAGGACCGGGAGTTTCTCTGTAGACTTCATCGATGTTTTCCGGAGCGGGCGAGAAGTTGTCTTTGAATTTGGCATTGAAGGCTTCGGCAATTTCGATGGGTTTTGTTATGGTTTTTCCATTGATGGTGAAGTGTGCAGGGGAGGAGCTTCCTTGTTTACAATGGATATACTTCCACAGTTGTTTGCTGTTATTCTCGGTCCCAAGTTTCCAGATGTAGTTTCGGTGGGCGTGGCGTATTGTTTTTTTCGTCTGCCTACAAACCTCCAGATATTTGTTATGTGCTAACTCTGTCTGAGTTTTCTTCCATCTCTTGTAAAGCCAGTCCCTTTTTTAATTAGTTTCACTGTGTCATTGTTGATCCATGGAGCGCGGCGTTTTCCCTTTACTTTGACAGTTGGAATAGCCTTGTGAACACAGGTCCAGAATACCTCTTGCCACTCTTTCCAGAGCCTATCAATGATTCAATGTTATTAGAATCAGTCAATGTTGGTAAGTCCTGAGACAAATATTGACATAATTTATCCCAGTCTGCCTTTGCGTAATTTAGAACTGATTTGTTGATTAGCTTAATTTTTGGAGAGCGGATTGTAAGGGTAGTCATAATTGCGTGGTGGTCACTTACTCCGGGGATAACACTGACAGATGAGACTACTTAGTGAGGAGTTGTTACAGAGTACGAGATCTATTATTGAGCTACAGGTGGTGGTTACTCGTGTAGATTCAGATACATGCTGGCTGGAATGATGTTAGAAATTCGCAGGCTAGGTTATTTCTTGGTATTGCCGATCCGCTGGTAGACCAGGAGATGTCTAAGTTAAAATCACCTAATATAAGGGTCGCGTGGTGGTCCTTAAGTGAAGTTTGTGCAAGGTTGAGAGACGTAATTAACTCTTTATTGTTATGTTCATTTGAGTTGGGAGATCTGTACGCTGACCCGCAGAAAATTTTCTTTTCACCTATTTGTATTTCCGCCCAGACTATCTCCGCACTCGTTTCAAGATTGGTTCGTCTTAAAGGTTGAAGTTCCGGTTTAATAGCTAAAATAACACCACCCCCTGATTTCCCACACCTGTCTTTCCGAAATACAGTGTAGCAGTCTCCGATGACTTCAAGGTCCCCTACAGAGTCGTCCAGCCATGATTCACTAACACAAATAATGTCTGCATTATGGGTTGCAATCCAGGCTTCAATTATAGCTCGTCTCTTCACGTTCTTATTATTAGATGTTATGATTCACTTAACTCACTTTACACATTAAAACAGTAACTCTGATTAGGAGAAAACTAATTAAGTAACGGAGCGACCCACTCCTCACCCCCGCACTTGCCGCCATCTTGGCCCAATACTTAGTTTTCAATGTCAATCTTTAAGTTTTAGCACGATTTATAATACGTATAAAGTTGTCACTATCGATCGACAATAATTGTCGTTTCTGATATAGGCCCGCCAAGAGTGAGCTTACCCAAAAATGAGAGAGAAGCTACTTAATCAACAGATTGTTGAAGTAGAACAATTAACAAACATATTAAATATCTTGTTTTTCATTGAAATCCTTGGTGTAGAAGTGCCGGGCACGAAAAAATTACCATTAAACAATTCTTGTCTTGCTCTCTTGACCACAAGGATTGCCAAAACATTATCATCCTTCAAACTAGTCGTAGGCTTTCACGGCTCGAGTCAATATTATTATTGTAAAATCTAAAAACTAGAAATATTGTAATAAATCATATAAACGAGTATCCCGACAGACGATTAATGTGGCTTGGTGATCACTTAAACCGGGAATAACTGAAACATGATCGATAAAATTAGGGTCGTTGCACAGCACTAGATCGAGTAGGGACGACTTTGACGGAGTGATTTTGGTAGGCTCTGTTATATATTGAGAGAGAAGCAGGTCGTTAAAAACGGTAATGTACTCGTCAGCTATTTTATTGTTTGGAATAGGAGGTCCGTTGAAAGTCCGAGAAATATATTAATTAAAGTCCCCAAATAACATGATCGCAGTAAAATCCTCCATTACGGCCCGCACTAGTTTTAGGGACGATAAGAGTAGTTTGTCATGAATTGTGTTATGTCAGTCTTTGCTCTGTACGCTGAACTATATTACAGTCTTGGGCACGTTCACCCCAAAAAGTAACTTTGAAAAGTTAAGTTACGTCTGCCTAAAAAGGAACTTCGACGTTCCTCGTTCCTTTTCAAAAAAAAAAGGAACTGAAACGTTCCTCGTTCCTCAAAAAGGAACTAAGTTCCTTTCACGTTTCTCATACCATAACTGATTTAAATATTAATAAATGTGATTGGAGTTAATTTATCATTATTCTTATTTATTGAAATGAGTCCCAGGCCATCTGACGAGGGTGGCGCCATTTTCGAAAACACAAGATGTCACAATATATTTGTCATATTGCAGTTTACGATATCAGGTACTGGAATTCGACGGGATTACGACGGCGAAAGGAACTTATAAAAGAACGTTTAATTTGTTCCAAGTTCCCACGAAATAGTAATTGACGTTACAAGTTCCGTTCCTGATCTAAGTAAAGGAACGCGTTCCTCCCCAAGACTGACCATATAGAAATTTGCAGCGTTTTGAATTTATTTCGACCCACACTATTTCGGCGTCAGTTTCAAGGTCCGTTCGGCGCGTGGCAGCAAGGTCTGAGTGCGTGGCAATTAGCACTCCGCCGCCCGATCTCTGGCCCACCCTGTCTTTACGGAACACTTTATAAGAACCGTCGAATATTTCCCGGTCACTGATGGAAGCGTTGAGCCAAGTCTCACACGCACACACTAACACTACCGACGCATTATGAGATTCTGTCCATACGCGAATAAAAGACCGTCTTTCAATGTTGTTAAGACTTCTCGCATTGAAAGATAACACTGTGATGTTATTTGTATCATTATTATATTATTATCATTATTATATTACTTCCAAGCGAAGTGTCACTCTCATTGAATCTTGAAAAGTTACTGTCCTCGAAGAAGGAGTTAGAAAATTGCGGTGGTGGTGATGTTCGCGCAAGCCCTGTGCACGGAATTATTGCACGATGAATAATAAATAAAAATCTGATTTTTTCCTGCCTGTTGACAAACATATTTGACAGAAGCGAGTCCCTACCCTGCGTCCGTAAGCCGTGTTTGTTTGGGTGGTTCCAGTGTTGTTGTTATTGTTGTTTGTCGCGGGATGACCGGGGTCGACGCCAGCTCGGGCACATGTGTTCCAACCCCGAGGCCCAAGGCCTTATAACATTCAATATAATAGTGAACACAAGGGTAGCCCTAATACTGATAAAATAGCCAAATTCAGAGCTATTGTATGATTTAAATTATTTTGTGAATAATTAAAATTCCACAAAGTTTCGGAATATGTGCACGAGTATGAAGGTCCGCCATGCGCCACGATTTTGGATAGCTACAATTGATCAAATATTTCTTATGATTATCGTAATTTGAAGATTTTTTTTGCGATTTTTAATGAGATATTTTCGTGATATTTAGCAAAATGGCTACTCCGATCTTGATGAAACTTTATGGGAACGCTTAAAATCACTGAAATTATATTTAGAGACAAAATACAAAATTAAGTTACATTTGAAAAATATTTCTCATAGAAATCGTATTTTTGCGATGTTTTTCCAGATTTTTAATACGAGATTTTCGTGATATTTGGGCCGATAATCAACCACAAAAGCTCATCCATCAACGCGACTGGAAAAAGCGTTAGCGAAGCGGACTAGTGTATTTTTGTACGATTTTTTTGTAGGTACTTAATAACTAGATACATACAACACATTGTATAATACGTTGAGTTACAGACGAAGACTCCGATTACCCTCTACCATTATTTTAAAGTTATCAATAACTTTGTCAATATAAACTGTACGGCAGAGACGTTGTTCCACATTCATTGAATTGACAGCAGTGCTTCGAGACGATCGTGGCTCATTGTGGTTTTTAATTTACTCTTGATCAGATTTAATTTTGAGAATGTTCTTTCTACCCCATGCCAATGTTAAGGGTAGAGTCAGAAACACGTGTAGAACGTCCATGAGAGCGTTGTACTGGCAGTCAAGTGATTTTACAGTTTATATTATTTGGGTGATTGTTGGTTTGGTCTTTGGGTTTGATTTGATTTTTTTTTATCCTGATTGATCAGATGTGCAATTGTCACATCTTGTACACCGTAAAAACCGCCACTGCACTCCCCCCTCACCCCCCTAGACTGAATTCAACAATGCGCCTATACCTTCGTGCGCAGGCGCGAGTACTCTCATCTCTCTCTGCTGCCTGGCTACGCGTTCTCTTTCTATTTTTTCGCAGCAGACGGCCCACGGGGCAACACTATACTTATTAAACTCGCTCTCATTTAAATTTGGTTCAAGTTGTTGAAAATCTGTCGACTGTTAAACGAAGTGAAAACATGAAGTGTTCTCGTCGTGTGTTTGAAATGTCTTATTTATGTCTCAGTCGGGAGATACGGTAGAGTAAAGTTCGAAGACGGGTTATTTTCCTATGCCTTGTGATCAACTGTGATCCCAAATTTATCCCGCGCTCGCTACTTAGGTTCCCTATTGTTCATATCCCTGCGAACCGGATGTTGTTTGTTTGAAGTCGCGGACGCGCGAATAAACCACACTAAAATTATTGGCTGTGGCTATTTAACCGTAGCAACGGAAAAATTACGTTTTAACCATAGACTGTACTACGGTAACAAAAAAATCTTCCAAGACCTTTAACGTTGCCATTTTAAACGAAAGTCCTTTTTCGGTTGTCGTCGTCCTTTTTTGCTGTTTTAGTAACAACAAAAAAACATCAAGACCTTTAACATCGCTATTTTAAACGAGAGTCCTTTTTGGTAGGCCTAGGCCTAAATGTCGTCGTCCTTTTTGCTGCAAAAAAATCTTCCAAGACCTTTAACGTTGCTATTTTAAACGAAAGTCCTTTTTCGGTTGTTGTCGCCCTTTTTTGCTGTTTTATTAACATCAAAAAACCTTCCAAGACCTTTAACGAGTCCTTTTTAGGCTGCCTACCTAGGCCTAGGCCTAGCACTTTTTAAACACTTTTATCATCTAGAATTGTGTTTGCGACGGGGCCGAATGTAGTGAAATCATTTGCAGAAAAAACATGGACCCAAATAGAATGGTAAAAAAAAACGACCAAACGAAAATTTGAACCGCCGACCTTTCGCATAGAATTCGGACGCGCTACCACTCTGCCACAATGCACTGTGATATGTGAAGCTATTGGCCTAGTTAGGTGGTATCGTACTGCTACGGACGATTTGTTATTGTTAATTTGTCCGTAGCCTACGGTTAAATAGCCACTACCAAAATGGCTATTATACAGAGCCGACACACAGCACACCCCTCTGCGGCTGCCATGACACCTATCATTAGGCGGGCCCGACGCACCAAGGACGTGATGCTTATGACGAAGCATTGTTCTCTAAAAATAAATGGGTTCATTTATAATTACTTGAAAATATAATCCAAATAAATAGTGGGTGGGTGTTTAAGTCAAGTATGCATTAAGATTCAAATCAATTGAGCGACACTTGATAACTAGTAAGACTCGTACTGTCTGGTTTATTTGAGAGAAGAGAAATACAAGAAGCAGCAGTGTTTGTGATTACTCCATAGTATTCATCGCAGTCTACAATTTGGCTGAAAAGTTGACAGAATGATAGGGGACTTACGAGTAACGGATAGTCGCGAAAATAAAAACCACGCTAAACTTACAGTTTTTTCGTGATATCTAGAGATATAACGATGCAAAATATCTAAAAACTTATTCTAGACCGCTATTTGGTTTTGTTAGAACAATATAACGCAAGAAAAAATATTCACACATAATAATCGGTGCGGTTTGTATTTAAGATAATGCATTCAATTAATTAGAATTATAATTAAAAATGTAATTATACCATCACATTACAATATTTCTTCGTACAGGCTATAGTTCTCACAAAACCACATAGCGGTCTAGAATCAGTTTTTAGATATTTTGCATCGTTCTCGAGATATCACGAAAAAACTATAATTTCGCGTGGTTTTGACTTCGCGACTATCCCATCCTCCTGAAACAGCAAAAATAATATAGTGTTCGTTTAGCATTGGCCAAAATACTAACTCACACTTAGACATAATATTCAAATTTTTGAAATGAGGAAGTGTGAAGTGAAAATGTGATTAGTGACTTTTGTATATTGTTTCAAGTATCAACACACATTCTGCAACCTAACTATTTGTGGATAAATATGTATCATTAATAACTTTTCATCGACGATTTTCTTGGTTGGAAGGTACAAAACCTAGCTTTTTATGAGTTTGGTCATTACGCTGCATTACTCTACTACATGAAACCTTTTTCCTTTGAAGTTGGGTAAAAAAGTCTGTGAGTGTTAAAACCATTTTAAGTTTGCTCATTATTAAGCTATTTTCAATCATTGTGTATGAGGGCTCAGTCATTGGAAAAAAATCAAATCTGCTAACTATCGTAGATTGAGAGAAGATTGGTTTGGACCGATGCACAGTGGCGTAGATATCGGCTGTGCAAGTGGTGCAGCCGCACCGGGGCCCACGGCCCCCCCCCCGAGGATAGGGGTCGGTCGCCAAATTATACATTTTAGGCTTTAGCATTTCCTAAAATCCCTAGAATGTCATTCAACTGTGAAACATTGAAAACATGTCTCATCATAATTCCATTGCAACGGGTATGGATTCGTGGGGGTGGGCCCTGACCATCGTGAGTTGACAAATTACCGTTTCTGAAATAGGAATACTATATGGCTTCTTCACACTTTTTCAATTTAGAAAATAATTTATTGCAAAAATCTGATTAACTATAACTTTCAAAGACCTTGTTAGCCAGCCAATTTAGATATCGAAACGAGATCTGCAATTTTAGGTGCATTTAATTTTGTGCCTCAGTTCAGTTGGAAATGAAGATCGAAATAGTGTGGGTGTCGTGACTAGCGGGTGTACAAAATTAGTGTATAAGAGTTGAGCTTGTGTTGTGTGTTACCCCCGTACTGTTGAAGCTACGTGTGCAATAGTTAGGCCTATGTTAAGAATATTTCGTTCAGTAACGTCTGTTGAAGGGGGATTGATATAATGTGTTCGACTAATAAACAGAAACGACCAAGTGGGGCTAAAAAAAAAACGTAAAGTTAAAAAGTTTCTAAACTCACTAAAATTGATTCGTTTTTTGTTTCCTCCAGTAACATAATCACTAGTTTTGGGAATGGTGTTAATTCTCAATCTAGTATTGCAAGTGATATTGTAGGAACGAGTGATATTGTGGTGACTGACTTGGTTGGTGAGTAGGTCTTTCAGTTATTTAATGTTGTTGTTATTTGTTTACTAATAAGAGGCCGTATTACCGTGGTAAATGAATGGTGCCTGAAGGGGTGCTTTTCTGCATTATTATGTAACATGGGTATTTTTATGTTTATTACGAATAAAAAACAAATTTAAAAAAATAAAGGATTATAATGCAATGTCTAGTAGTCCACGATTATTCCTATATGCTTATTTTTCAGTACAAGTTGCACTCATATTGAAGGATATCAGTTGCAGTGGGAGGGGTCCAAAATCAGTAAAATAAATAAGTACCGCTTATATATTTTACCGATCTTGGGAGGGGCCCATTTTATTTTTTTGCACCGGGGCCTTCATCAACTTGCTACGCCACTGCCGATGCATTTCGGCTAACAATCTGTTTAGAGAGAGAAACATACAGAGCCGTAAGCCAGGAAGAATAGCTGATCAGGAGAAAAGTTCTCCAGTCCCGGGAGTCGAGCGTCCCCCCATATCTGGTCCCGCTGGCGTAAACGCTGGAATGCTCGGTACGATTCTCGCAATCCGCCGTTGTCTGCAACGTTCTCTTGTCTGGTGAGGGTGCCATTCACCTAGGTTTAGAAAATAAGCATGATATTATTTGCTGAATTTTGTTGTGGTTTCACAAATAATTGCTAAAGTAGACATTGCAATATTATAACTCGTCAGCAGCTAATTAACGGTATTATAAGGCTCGACCGGTGGCGTTGTATTTATGTGGTAAAACTATCCGTTGAACGACTAAAAACAATTTTTACTTCTTACTTTTCTGGCAGTCTACACTTTTTGGCTATATTCATTTCTATGTGCGCATCAGCTATGTATCTTCTGCTCCTTGTAGGTATTTAGTATGACGAAGAAAGAATATAACCGAGGACACTAACCGGAATAGAAGAGCCAATCTCGAGGTTTATTTATTACTTTTCTTCGACATTAAATTTATTTGATGAGTTACAGAAATGAAGCACGTCTAGCCGCAGTGGCCCATACATTGCTAACCTTGTCTCCATGGCATTTACTCTAATTTCTGACTAGAGGTGATGATGCATTATTCACACGCGAATGAACCCCATACATCCGTTTCGTATGGATTCAAAAATTACTTTATTTGACGGCAATATGGACTGGTAAATATTATAATAAGTAAGATTTAAGAAATTATAAAAATGGGCCATGAACATTATTATGAAAATGATGTTCATAAGAAATAAGATTTTATGAAAGTATGGGCCAGACAAAGTGAGCGACAAGAGGTCGATGAATTTAATTTGCATACCTATAATGTACAAATAAATTGTCAAAAATGACAGAGAGTGAAATCTCTAAAAGAGTTGCTCAAGGCGAAAACTTAAAACGGCGCAATGATCGGAGTGAGAGACTGAAATAAAGTACAAGCATCATAAACCAAATTCGTAACAAGTTTTTAATATTAAATAATAAATAAATAAATCCGTAAAAGAGTCTACCCACTCAGTTGCATAGCCGATTTTCAGTGGGGGACAGTAAACCAAAGCGACCAAGCCAACCCTGTAAGCCCCGACGCAATCGGCAAGTAAGCGATAACCAACCAAAAGATCGATATTTTTAATAGGAAATATAGCAATCAGTGGTATGGACCTTAGGTATGGACAGTGCGAACACCCGAGGATCAACGCCAGAATCAACAAGGCCGGTGCAGAACAACTTTTAAATTTATTATGTTATGTTATGTAAAGATGATGTATCAACGCTTGGCATGGAGAAATTGACCATAGACCTGAAGTCGCTGTTAAAAAGCTTTTGTTCAAATAGGAATAGAAAGGTTGATAATATAAGTGTGAACATGTGAAAGAAAGGACTAGCAAAGTACACGAAGGACAGAATTTGAAAGTAAAAAAAAAACTGAATATCGATTTTTTATATCGAATATTCTTCAACAAAGAAAAACCTACAAGCATCTAAAGCTACGTCAAATAAACCATGATTCTCGGTCTCATTGGTTATAAACTACAGTACTTTTCAATACTCGCTAATAAAAAAAATAAATAAAAATGCAATACGTACAAATTGATTAATTTCAGAAATGTAATATTTGTTGTATTGGTCAACAAAACACAATTCTCTCTCATAAAATGAATTTAACGTCTCATTGGACCACCAGTTGGATACGGTGCCATCTTTGTCGAATACACGACCTGCAACAACATAAACAAACCCAGTATTTTAGCAAGATATATAATATGAAATCATGGCGGGGGTCAGTTTAGATTGTGAATCTGAGATATCAAAACCAGTAGCAATGCATGAGGCTAACTTTGACAATGTACACGATTAATGATTTCAAGGCCTAGTACAACCCAAAGTGAACTTTCAAAAATGCAATGTTCACACACTATTACTTACTGTGGAACACTGTTAGTACATTCAAAACAAGTGATCGTAGGAATACATACATATTTCGCTAGACAAAAATAAAATATGCTGCGAATTTGTATCATTTATTTGAGGATCTCCTTTAGGCAATGCTCAAATTGATTTGATGGCACTAAATACTGTAGACAGCCGCCACTGTAGGCCTAAACCTCGAAATATGTAACCTAGGGAAGCTCTTGCTTTTACGTCAGTTAATATCTCGCTCGGACAGGCCACGAATATAACATTTAAGAGATTAAGCACTGCGTAATTGACAAATCAAACTTGAGAGAAACTAATGTTAACTTTGGAGTCGGTTTACGAGAGCGTTTGTGATATGATATTTCTCCCAAACAACACGGTGTATTGCCAGGGCATTGTGGCTTCGGATGGCTGCTGCAACTTAGCCTGACACCGTGGGTGCGTTCCGTAGAAGTGACCGGTCAACCTAATCGGACTGGTCGTCGACAGGTCGTGACGTCACCCGAGTTTGGTCGTTTCGGTCGTGCCCAATAACGGGACAGTTTTGAGGTCGCCTAGTCAGTGGGAAAATGGCGATGGCACGATCAAGAGATGCTGCTATTTATTAATTGTGACAAATACGCGTGCCAGGCAATATGTAGTCTGTGTATGCTCTAGCCCATATAAATATTTCATGCACAAGGCCATCTAGGCCCTAGGCCTAGGCCAGGTCTTAGAAGAACCCTCGACAAGCTTAGGCCTAGGCCTTCTAGTAAAACAAGTACAGAACATATATAGGAAAGCCAAGGCCTACCTCAACATATGCCCCACAAGCTCTCTAAACATTCCAAAAGAGACTTTACAACTCAATCAGTTAATCTACTTGTGAGTAACCAGCAAAATACACATCAGCAGACAGTATATATTTTTAAAAAATGGCACCATTCTTCAATGAAACGACCATTACGCCCAGCCTAAGACGTCGGCCGTTGCGGTCGCGAACACGGGTCGACCGGAATATTGCCGGCACGCTCGGCAATGGGTAAGTGTTCGTCCAATCCGATATTCGGAACGCGATAATAGAAGACCTGTCGACCGGTCGCTTCTACCGAACGCACCCCACATATTTTCAACGGTGTTAGCTCAAGCGTAAAGCACATGACTCAGATTCGAGAGATCACGGGTTCGAATCCCGTTGAGACCGGCAAAGTGGCGGAACTTCGTTTCATGGGCCCGTCCGCAAAATTTATATGGGAGCCCCCCTAATAGCTAGGCGGATAAGCCTAACAATTAGGGGTTTTGTGGTAGAGGCGTGAAGTTTTTATTTTTACTCAGAACAATATACTAAGAAAATTGCCCCGAGGAGCCATGACAAAATCCATCCGGTTAAGGGGGTGGAAGGGGGTGAAAAAATGGCACTTTTCAAATATTCAAATATTAAAAAATTAAACCAAATTTGACCCTAAGATTACAAAATTAATACATATAGTAGATAAAAGTCCAAAATTTAATTTAAAAAAATATACACAACCATATGTAAATCTGATCAGATTATGCACACTTTGACATTTATTCAAAAATTTACTCACTGTGCTGGGAGGATTGGCCTACCAGTCATGGGTTTTGTGATAGGGCCGTGAATTTTGGCTAAAACACTCAGAAGAATGTTCTTTACAAAATGGCCCGAGGAGCCCTCAAAAAAGTTGCTTGCTTATAGGAGAAAGAGGGGGTGCACTAAAAGGGGTTGATAAAACTAAAATAAATAAATCCGTATTCAAATATAATATTTCGACCGCCAAATTTATATTTATTGTAGATTAAGATCTAAATTTTAATTTAAAAAATTAAATTTGACCGTATATGTAAATCTGATCAGATTATGCGCCCTTTGACCGCTTTTCATAAATTTACTCAATATTAACGAAAGTGTATCATGTGACCACTCGTTTTGTCCCAAATTTTTCCAATATTACGAATTAGGACGAAAATAAGATTTTGTTATGCCTTTGGGTACATTTTCACAAACGGACTTTGACCCATTTCCACAAATTTACTCAATATTAACGAAAGTGTATAGTGTGACCACTCGTTTAGTCCCAAATTATGCCAATAACACGAATTAGGACGAAAATAAGTTTTTTAACACCTTGGGTACATTTTCACGTATGTACTTTGCCCCCTTTTCACAAAGTTACTCAAAAATAACAAAAGTTTATCGTGTGACCACTCGTTTCTTCCCAATTTATGCCAATGATACGAATTAGGACGAAAATAAGTTTTTTAAAGCCTTGAGCACATATTCACACATGGACTTTGATCCATTTTCTAACAATAAGCGTCACATAGTCTATTTAAAGTAACATAACAAATTGGTGGTTTAGTATAGTCGAGTGACAACACACCTATTGGATCAATTCATTCGTGATGTTCGAATCATGTGGGCCCTACTGTGAATACTGGCCGCTTTGCTAACGCTATATAATATAGTCACGTTGATGGATGAGCCTTTTGGGTGAATCGATCCCCCCGTTAATATGGTCTTCATACTGTTTTCTGATTGTTATAAGTATTTTTTGTAAGAATTAGCAACCAAAATAAGCATATTTCAATTTCAACCAACAACTCTTAACAAATTTACCCCGCCTGCGCCCGGGGTAGAATTTGGCCCAGTGTATTCCTCTGCTGATCATACAAGACGTCAAAGAAGGCAGGGTGGCTTAGTGGCACATTGGCTGGTGAGTAGAGGAATCTTATTAAATGGTTTGTGAACAGTACCGATTGCCTTCACACCCTGAACCAAATTGTTCATAGACGTACAAATTATTCATTGCATCCTCCTCTGCATTTGCACGAAGCACAGCATGGTTGCCCACTGATATAGCAAGTGCATTGATCTTCATTGCAATCATTCTTACATTTACATACAATAACTTCATAGCATGACTGCATTGCGTCCGGAAGTGTAGTCCAATGTGGTTTCCGTACACCAGATGCCCTTAAGCTATCCCCAGGCAGAAGGATTTGGAATTATTGGGAACGAGATGGCTGATGATCCCCAGATGATTCCAGCCTGATAGACAGCACGTCGAATATGTAGACGCAGCGCATCTTGAGTTGGAGGCAAGCTCTCCATTGGCCTTCCCTTTTGCGTGAACAACTCCTTACGGCATTCGTTTACGGTTGCACAGTCACTAGTTCGATCATATAGAAGAACAATGTACTTCTCCAATGTTGCTAGAGCGTATTCATCCACTGTATCTATAGGCCCGGAAAGCATTTTGAGCAACTACTGCATTAAAGCTTTTATTTCGTGTTTGGCACTGTTCTCTTCTTTCCCGTCGTCAATTTTGGTCTCCGTATTAATTGAGGATACGAGAGTTAAATGCAAGACAATCTTATTATGCACACTTGTGGTATTTATTGGATGAGCGAAGCGAAGACTTCAATTTCACTGACCACCAAAAACTTTAGCTCGGGTGTTTTTTTTATTTTTTCTTTCTTTTTTTTTGTAATTTTGTCCGTTTGTTCGCGCTCTCTACCGGGCAAACGGCATGTGCGATTTGATGAAAATTTGAGGGGACCTTGGAAATCTCTGAACTTAGACTTGCCACGTTTTTGGGTACAATCGAAGAAATATTTCTCATGAATATCGTACTTTTACAATTTTTTTCGATTTCAAGTGCGATATTTTCGTGACTGGGCCGATTCTGACCAAACGGGTGGGGCTACAACGTTCATATTTCAAATGGACATTAAGGTTATGGTGATGTATTGCTTTTTGAAAAAGTTGAAAAAGTTAGCCAGAATCCATAGAATTAAGGTTTTAATATGAGTTTTTTAAGGTTTATAATAACAATTAACAAGTCACAATAGAAACTTGACAACAATCACCTACAATGCATTCAAAAAGCACTTGCAAAGGAAAAGTGGTCCTACGCAAACTAAAAACTTACAAAAAAAAGCTCATCCATCAACGCGGCGGGAATTTAGCGTTTTCCTAGTTAGTTACATTTATTACAGATTGACACTTTGCCTAGAGGTCTACATTTTAGGTATTACTCCGTGTATGCGAACTGGCCACAGCCATCTGTATGGTTAAACAACTAAGAGCGCGCGCAATATGCTATGAACTTCACGATGCTACACAGCCCAGTAACCAATTATTCTCTTCTCAAACTAAGTATTTTTGAACAGGGTTTGGGTCACCGTGCACCACGTTCTCGTGATCTTTTTATGCTAACGCTAAACAACTGTTTTACCGCAATACCACTCCAAGACTCCAATCCATTTACATTCAACGTTGCATCTCGGGCACAATAACGACTACAAAACACAATGATTCCTTAAATATGCAAACAGTTCATCATCATTTCAACACAAATTACTAAAATCCTACTAGGACATGTTACAATGATCACAACCCATACTACTTCCAAGCTACTTGGAAAGCCAATTGCAGGTCGGAAGTCATTGATAAGCACAGGCCTAGGCCTATGTGGAATTGGCATCAAAGTCCATGTCAAACCTGTAGCACAAAATCACTTTTAAAATATCCGCGTATCCCCCAGCCACCGTCACATGAACTACCACATACAGCATGATTCATAAAAGGCCTAGACCTACCTAATCCCAACATGGGGGGAAGTATCGCGCACTTCTTGACGCGTTCAAAATTTACGAAAAAATTGCTTAATTTCCATTTATTTATATATTCGGTGTGTTAAAACACATATGTTTACTGTTGTATACACGAAAACAATAAATTTTGAGATTTTTTAAAATTTAACCCGACGACACCGTCTTCTCGTTAATCACTGTCTTGTTAAACAGCCCTCCCCTCGGACATCCCATCACAATTATTATAGTCCTAACTCCAATATACCTAGTTATAGCCCCAACTATTAAAAAAATATATAAAAATAATTTATGCCCCATGAATTGCATCCTGAACAGGTTTCCCACAATAATTTGTTTTTTTCTTACTGAAAATTTACAATTCACACCCCAATCTGTAATTTACTGTCTACAGCATTTTATTAATGTTATACAGTAAATAACATTAAAATATATAATAAATGAAACGATCAGTCTGCAGGATGGCATGTATTTTCTTTCACATACAGAACAGAATTGGTCTTACCCGAGAAATCAAAGCCGTGCGTTATCTCGTGTCCAATGATTGCTCCTATTCTGCCGTAGTCCAAAGCTCTGGATAAAAAGTGGTGCACATAATAAAAAATTAGTGAAATACAAAAGACAATATTACAACAGTGAAAACAATTATTGCTAATACATCTTAAGAACACTTACAAACTTGAAAAATGTGTAAAAGCTGTATGTGGTTTTTAGTAGATTAAAAACTTTTAGAACGACGGGAACTTCTTTTTTATAATAATAAAATAAACTTTAAATTGTTGTGTTTAATGCATTGTTGTAATGCTACTATTTCAAATATTTAATTAAATGTAGTTTATTGTTGTTTCTGCATCTATGTAATTAGATTTATTTAGTTGTCCTCCTTTGTAAATCAGTTTTTATAACTGAATAGGATAGACGTTAAATAATTTATAAATAATAAATAAATAAATATTATAAGGGAGCCAAAAGTATTGAAACAAAATTCAAACGACCGATTGTAAATATTACATGAAAAAAATATTTTTTTAAAACCACGCTTAGGGTTAAATGTACTAAAAAGTAAAAAATAAATTTTCGCCCAACAAATTTTTGCCTTACTCGGAAATTAAAAGCGTTGGGCGCTTTCCTTCCATGAACAACAAAATTCTGTAACTACGTTCAAACCGTAAGCGCCCAACGCTTTTAATTTCCGAGTAAGGCAAAAATTTGTTGGGCGAAAATTTATTTTTTACTTTTTAGTACATTTAACTCTAAGCGTTGTTTTAAAAAAATTATTTTTTTCATGTAATATTATTTTATACTTTTTAGTCTAAACGAATGTTGTAATCGAATATGTGCTCACTGGACGTGTCCGAATTTCTGCATCTGGTTGGCTCATCCTTACTAGCTGTGACTAATTTCCCATATGAACTTTGTTTGGTTAATTAATTACGATGAATTAATTGATTAATTAGTGAATCTATTCATCTATTTTCATCAAGAATACGTATGTGTGAAAAATTTCAGCTCGATCGGACATTGCATCTGGTTGGCCCATCCTTACTAGCTGTGACTAATTATATGAACTGTGTTTGGTTAATTAATTACGATGAATTGATTGATTAATTAGTGTATATGTTAATTGGTTCATCTGTTGTCATCAAGAATACGTATGTGTGAAAAATTTCAGCTCGATCGGACATTGGGAAGTGGGTGAAATATCGATTATAAGATTCCGTCCAGACAGACAAACACATGAAGCTAATATAAGCGTTGTAAAAAGAACACTTACCTGTATCTTACAAACATACATTTCAACACAATGACAACCGTCAACCAGACATCAACACACATATCATACAGACAAATTCATACCAAGCACGAATTGTCCTGAACCATTTCATAATGTATGTTTTAAATTCGCTTGTAAAGCATGGTCTCCTATTTAAAAATGTTCGATATTGTGTTGTAATTTTCGCGTAAAATATTATTTCATACTAGTGTTTGAACAAAAAAAAACAATTTTTTGTTGAATAAATAAACTAAAAGTAAAAACAAAAACCCTACCTAGTAAAAATGCAATATACGGTAAATAATAAAATATATGTATGCATTTATATTTATTAAAATATATTTATATATTTTTTATAGACCTACGCTTAATAAATTATATTTATAAAAAAATAAAAAATAATAATTAAAAAAATAATAAATAAATAAATAGATATAATAACCATCAAAACTCATTTCCAACAATGTCAGGTTGAGTGGTGTTCTTCACACCGATATCTAGGGCACGAAACTATTATTTGCCGAGATTGCCAGGCTCGGCGTTTCTTCATCATCATCTTCATCGTCATCTTCATCCTGCATCTGCTTCTCCACCAATATAATAATGTTATAAAATATATATATATATATATGTATAAAAAAAAAAATTTAAAAAATAAATAATAATAATAAATACTTAAAAACCTTATATTATTATTACTACTGCTACTACTACTACTACTAATAATAAAAATAATAACAAAATAATAATAATAATAATAATAATAGTTTCCCATAGTCCGAAGAGCAAATGCTAGGATGGCGACGAGAAATCGGCCACGACCGTACACAGCAGAAAGAAAACATCATCTACAAACAATATTACAATTTATAAATGACTTATTTTAGTTAGAGTTAAGACAAAAGTAATAATGTATGTAATAGGTACACATGGAAGTACTTGACGTAAGTCCGTACAACATGTTAGCTCCGGTTTTAACCGAGTTTGTATGAAATACATCCAATAAAATAATAATAAATATAATAATAATAATAATAATAATAATAATAATAATAATAATAATAATAATAATAATAATAATAATAATAATAATAATAATAATAATTTTTTTTTTTTTTTTTATATACTAATATTACATGCATTTTTTACAAAAAAAACAATTTGACATCGTCGTCCACAAAGCCACATAGCGGCTTGTCTGTGGATTATGAAACATATGAATATTGTACATGGATCAGACAGACTAATTAAAACTGAAATAAATAATTATACAACAACGGAGAATACGACTTTACAATACTGAAATATACTAATTGAATTTGATATGACAGGCGAGAACATTCTTACATGGCAAAAACGCGACTGTATAACAAAGAAATAGTTTTTAAATTAATCAAATGAAAATGATTTATAATAATAATAATAATAATAATAATAATAATAATAATAATAATAATAATAATAATAATAATAATAATAATAATAATAATAATAATAATAATAATAACCATTCAAGAAGATCAAGACACCCAGAACGACTAGACGATCAAACACAAGAGGTAGATATGAATAACGCATTAGAAAATACACCTGACATTATCCATCTAAAGAACATCCTAGCTTTAGCATTTGCAACAGCCATGTCAGAGTTTGCACACGTAGAACCAAACAAAAGACCATACATACCTAAGCCCAAGCATTCAAAGGAAATGAAGACAGCGGTACACATAATGAACACACATATTTTATCAGCATACACACAAGACGAACTATCATTTGCAGACGTTCATGCGGCAATTTACTGTGCAGCTGTAGCAGTGATTAGATACTTGGGCTTAAAGGTAAAATCTGCTACCTCTTCAAAGACAAAACAAGAGAAGAAAATTCCGAAATGGGAACAGCGACTAATTGGGAGAATCGATGAGTTTAGGAAAGATATCGGTAGATTGGAACAATTGCGAATGGGTAATCGATCTAAAATGTGGTACTATACTGCCAAAATATATTTGAAAGAATCAAGGTTCACACAAAACATGAAACACTGACAAAATTCATTCACGAATATTGGATACACTTAAACAAAAAGTAAGTGCTCTTGCTAAGAGATTAAAAGATATAGAGAATGTAGCATTAGAAAAGAACAAAACCGAATGTTCAAAGAAAAGGAAAAACAGTTTTACCAAAAAACTATCTAGTACCGAAGAAATAACAGGAAATGGAACACCAACTAAGACGGAGATAGAAGAGTTTTGGGCAGGAATATGGGGTAACCCGGTAGCACACAACCAGGATGCACAATGGATTCAAGACGAAAGAGCTAGGATGAGCGATGTTAATGAGATGAGATTCGAAGGTATAACTGTTGATGAATTAAAGTCGACAATCAGTGCTACACATAGCTGGAAAGCACCAGGTAATGATAATATTCAAAATTTTTGGTATAAGAAATTCAATACCACTCACAATCAAATTAGAAAATGTCTCAACGAGTTTATAAATGGAGTTAAAGAAATACCCGAATTCTTTACTGAAGGAGTAACCTTTCACAAACCGAAAGATAATGACACGAAGAACCCAAGTAAATATCGGCCAATTACATGTCTACCAACTATATATAAAATATTGACTTCATGCATAACAAATAAAGTATATAAGCATTGCGAAGAATACAATATCATGGCCGAGGAACAAAAAGGATGCTGTAAGAACTCGCAGGGAACCAGGCACACAATAAGAAAAGGAATATTCACGTAAACTACATTGACTACAAGAAAGCTAATGACTCAATACCACACACATGGCTTATTCAGATTTTACAAATATATAATATCAACCCAGTAATTGTAAACTTTTTGAAGACAGTAATGAAGACATGGAGAACAACACTAAAACTATGTATGAAAAACCATCAGATAACTACAGATCCAATCCAAATTAAACGTGGCATTTTCCAAGGTGACTCATTTAGCGCATTATGGTTTTGTCTGTCATTAAACCCACTGTCGCATATGCTTAATGAATCTACATACGGATTTAAAATTAAGGACAATAATATGGTATGTCACACAATTTCTCACCTATTCTTCATGGATGACCTAAAGTTATATGCATCAAATTTTGTTCAACTAAACAGTTTAATCAATACTACATTTGAATTTAGTCAAGATATCTGCATGGAGTTTGGAGTAGACTAGTGTAAGACTCTACATATCGAAAAGGGTAAAGGTTACGCAAGCAGAAGAGTTCCAGCTAGATGATGGAAATAGGATTGGAGTAATGGATGATAACTAAGTATACACATATTTAGGATTCTCACAAGCTGCCAGAATTGAACATAAAGTAATGAAAGAAAAATTGAAAGATACATACAAGAAGCGACTAAAATCTATATCCTCAAGACGCAACTAAACGGTAAAAGCAAGATCACAGCAATAAATGCATATGCTATACCAATACTGACATATTCATTCGGAATCATTAAATGGACGCAGACAGACATCTACGCGTTGGAAATATTAACTCGTACTACACTTACCAAACACAGAATGCATCATCCTAAATCAGCAATATAGAGATTGACACTTCCAAGAGAACAAGGAGGACGAGGCTTAATTGATCTGAACAATTTTATAACTACTGAGATTCTTAGAACAGTTAGGTTTAATAAGTATAAACAATAATTGGTCTCATCATGTTCTTTTAGTAAATAAATATATTAAATTAAAGGTAAAGCAATATTTCGGGTACTTTCAGTACCCTTCAAAAGGCAACAACTTATATTATAAACAACTAGACATTTTAAGAATTTTTTTTTTACAAAGAGCAACTAATCAACACTGCATAGGGCTGTGGTGCTAGCTGACAAATAATTAACCACACACAATATAGCAAACGAAAATGTCAATCTACAAGGGAAACTCATAACTGACGCTTCAAAAGAGTTACGTCTCTCAGAAAAGACCCTACACAAGAGACATGATGATGAACTACACAAAGGTCACGTAGATATTAAAGCATCAAATAGGTGGTTAAACAACGGGGAACTATTTGGAGAAACAGAAGGTTTTATGCTGGCTATTCAAGACAGAGTGATTGCAACGAAAAATTATAAAAAAAAATACATTATACAAGATGCGACAGTAAACGATCAATGTAGAAAATGTAGTTTAAGGGGTGAAACAATCGAACACATCATATCCGGGTGCCAGTCACTATGTCAAACGGATTACCTCTACAGACATAACCAAGTAGCTAACATTATTCACCAAAAACTAGTAATCAAGTACAACCTCATTGATACACACACACCTTACTACAAATACAAACCGGAGAAAGTACTAGATAGCAAAGATTTCAAATTATATTACGACCGCACAGTTATAACAGACCAAACTATACATCACAACAGACCGGATATAATTATAATTGACAACAAGAAACAAGAAACTACCCTTATTGACGTTGCTGTCCCAATGTGCCATAACGTCGAGACTACATGGAAGAAAAAAATTGACAAGTATAGTGAATCTGCAATTGAGATCAAGAAGATGTGGAAACAGAAAAAGGTAAATACAATCCCATTCGTAATATCGGCCAACGGCATCATACTGAAGAAGCTACATGAAAGCATTAAAAAACTAGATCTTCCATCCAATGTTTACATCGAGACTCAAAAGGCAGTAATACTCAACACGTGTAGAATAGTTCGTAAATTTCTAAACTAAGAATGATACTTCGAGATTCCGAGACAGCTTCCATCCTGACATAGTTTTCGTGGTTTACCATAGTCCGAAGAGCAAATGCTAGGATGACGACAAGAAATCGGCCACGACCGCACACAGCAGAAAGAAAACATCATCTACAAACAATATTATAAATGACTTATTTTAGTTAAGAGTTAAGACAAAGTAATAATGTATGTAATAGGTACACATGGAAGTTCTTGACGTAAGTCCGTCCGTACAACATGCTAGCTCCGGTTTTGACCGAGTTTGTATGAAATACATCCAATAAAATAATTAGTAAATGATAGCAGTTGTAATAAAAGTATGCCCCGACTGGGTATCGAACCCAGAACTTCTGGCTTAACGCGCTATAGCTCTGCCAATTGAGTTCCCGAGACACAAGACACACCTTCATTAAACTGCTATTTGTTGTGACTGTTGACATCCATGATCATCAACAGTCACAACAAATAGCAGTTTAATGAAGGTATTTCTTATGTCTCGGTAGCTCAATTGGCAGAGCTATGGCGCGTTAAGCCAGAGGTTTTGGGTTCGATCCCCAGTCGGGGCATACTTTTATTACAACTGCTATCATTTTCTCATAATGTCCTCAAAGCGGGCTTATGCTTAAAAACCGTATATTAATAATAATAATAATAATAATAATAATAATAATAATAATAATAATAATAATAATAATAATAATAATAATAATAATAATAATAATAATAATAATAATAATTTTTTTTTTATATATTTTTTTTATTAGCAATAAAGTTTTCTTTACAGTATTAATAATAACCATTTTATTCGATTGCCCACAAAGCTTTGATAAGCTTGTCTGTGGGTTATATTCTTATGACAATAATTATTACATACTAAAGTTACATGCTAGATACGGAATGCAGATTCCATGGCAAATTCCTAGATACCGTTAAACAATATAAATTATTAAGACTTATTAAACAATTCAAATTTGAATAACAAAACACAAAAATAAAATGAACAGTTACTCATACAAAAAGAGCTCTGGAAAAAAAGGAAAAGGAAAATAATTTAACAAATTCTACATTAAATTGGACAGAAGAAACTCTTTAACTCTTTTCTTGACTTGGCTCAACCTATCCAATTCTTTTAATTCCGGCGGCAAGAGATTAAAACTCTGCGGCACACTAACCTGCAGAGATCGCTCACCATATTTGTTTGCTGTCAAAGGAACTCTGTAATCATTTGCGGCTTGCGCTCTTGTATATATGGTATGGTCAATTTTAATTTTCTGATCATCATTATAATAAAATTTAGTTATTTACTTATATATAAACAAAACATTTACGGGAAGCAAATCAGATATTTTGAATAACTCGTTTGACGAACAATGATCTGTTACATGATTGGGTAGAATTGTTTTTAATATATTTTTCTGTAAACTTTCTATTTGATTAATATACATATGAGAGGCATTTCCCCAGGCCAACAGTGCATACGAGATGATTGACTCAACCATTGCGATATAAACCATACGTAGTAAACTATATGGGAGAATATTTTTTAAATGATACAATTGTGCTGCGCTCGGTCGAATCCTGTTGCATAATCTACTAATATGTTTGTCCCAAGAAAAGCACTGATCAACTTCGATTCCCAAATACACGTGACTGTACACCGACTCAATCACTTGATCACAGTTGCAATTTATGTCACATGAGTTTTGATTATTGTTATTATGTAAACACTGTACCGAGTGTGATAGGACTTTAACTGCAACATTGTGTTCACGATTTAAAGGAGTAGAAATGTGAACTATTTTAGTTTTTTTAGCATTAACAATCAAACCGTCATCATGAGTCCATCTAAGTAAATTATTAAAATCCTCTTGCAAATACATTTCAGCAATGGAAATCCTCCTATGAATCGCAACCAATGCTGAGTCATCGGCAAAAAATATGCAAAACACTTCTTTAAGAATCGCGTCATCACATTAACATATACCAAGTATAACAATGGCCCTAGGATTGACCCTTGTGGCACCCCTGATTTTATTATTTTAGCGGTACTGAAAACTTCACCTATTTTCACAACTATTTTTCTATTTTCTAGATAGTTCTGAAACCATCGCAAAATCGGACCCCTCACACCGACATTTTCCAATGCCAATAATAATTTCTTGTGGTTGAGCGTGTCAAACGCTTTCGTGAAATCAATAAACATGCAAACCACATGCAAATTATCACTTAATTTTGAATTTACTAGATTGGAAAATTTTAATAAGAGGTCAGATGTACTTTTGCCCTTCTGAAAACCAAATTGGTTTTTGTTAATAATATTAAATTTCATAAAGTAATCACTTATACAGCCAGACACATATTTTTCCATAATCTTATTGATCACAGACAACAAGGCAATTGGACGATAATTGGAATAATCATAATGGCTTCCTTTTTTATAGACAGGCCTTACAATTGATATCTTGAGCATATCTGGCACCACACCCTCTTTAATTGATAAATTTATTAACAAAGCAATTACTGGACTGATCTGATTCTTAATATTTGGCAAATCTTTAACCCTTATTCCATCAAAACCGGCACTTTTTTCCGGATTCATTGCTATGATGATTTCTTGCACTGTTGCCGCATCAATAGGAGGAATGTATACCGATTGCTTCTGCTGGTTAATTAAACTATTTTCTCCTGTATCATCTTTAACACAAGTCACATCACAATTATGAATGATTTGCTCAACCTCTTCCACAAAAACATTTGCAAATTTGTTTACTATATTAATGGCGGGACTCTCATTTTTGCCTAAATACTTTTTAATAACTGCATCTACTGACTCTTTATTTTTCTTTCCTATTATCGTATTTATAGTTTGCCACGTATCTTTTATATTTCCTTTATTTTTTTCCAAAAGTTTACGGTAGTAATTCTGTTTTGCTATTTTTATCTTCTTATTTAATATATTACGAATGTTGTTGTACTCAGTCCTGTATACCTCTTTCGCAAGGTTTATATTTTTACACTTTTTCCATTGATGGAAAAAACGGTCTCTTTTCGATATCATATCCAATAACTCTGATGTCATCCACGATTTATTACCCCTTTTGTTATTACGTTGCTCTTTAATACACGTAGCCCGTTCATACGCCCTTTTGAAATTTAAATACAACGAGTTATACAATGTTTCACAGCTGTTAGTAGAAAGCAAGATATCCCAATTTATACTTTTAAGAATATGAAGAAGTTTATTTTCATTCATAATTGTGACATAATTCTTACCCTCAGATTTTGTTTCATATTGAGATAAATTCAATGATGTCATTATTATGTAATGATCCGATACCTTTGAGTTTTTTTTTTTTAAAGATAGCTGACCTAATCTGAATATTAACCGCGCGTACATAAACGTGATCTATGCACGACCTTCTGAGTCTGTCCTCTACCATCTCCTCACGTGTTGCCCCAGAGATATACCTAATAAAACCGTTAGCCGCTATCATGTTTACCTCAGCTGATTGCTGTGACGTCCTACGCCTCCCCTCCGCCACATTGCTTACAGCACTTTCGTGTGCCGTAGCCAACTTTATAGCATTGTCAAACGTAAGAGAGTCTGAATCTAAATAGAGCACTTGCGTAATCTCCTTGTTTTTCAACCCTACTACAAATTGATCTCGCAAAGCACTGTCTAGGAACGTACCATATTTACAATACCTAGTCATTTTCCGTAGGCCCGCCGCGTACGTTGATACTGTCTCTCCCGCCAATTGCAGCGTCCTATGAAAATTGTGCCTTTCTGCAATTACTGACGGAACTGGACAAAAGTGATCGTTCATCAAATTTTTCAATTCCAAATAGGACCTATCACTCGGTTTTTTAGGCTCCGACAAGTCTTTTAGAACCTCATATGACTCTTTGCCAATGGATGATATGAGTATTGCCTTCTTCTTGACCATGTCGTCCGCGATCGCAGTCAGCCCGTTGGCAATGAAAGATTGTTCTAACCTTTCCAAGTACGATTCCCACGAATCCTCCCCTAAATTAAATTTCTCCACCTTTAAGCTAACCATCTTCGTCGCCACTGTTATGTTTAGGGTTCACTTATATATTTATTCACAGTACAAAGATACAGACTGATACAGTTCACAACTCTAGGCCTAGGCCATTGCTTCACAACAACCATACCCCACATAAAACGTCTGCACATGCAGATGCTATTCTCACCTAAGCTCGTCTAGGTACTATAGCTATCCTCACCTAGGCTCATAACTACACTAGGTGGTACTCTAAACTACACTAATACACTACAGCCGCTAAACTTGTTTCGTAATGTTGTACAAATGCATCACAATCGCTTAGAATATCAATGTTGACATCACCAATGAAAATTGTTGTTGTGTCTTTAATCTCATTCCAATGTTTATCAATCTCCTGAATGAATTCTTTCTTTGTGTTATTACTGGGTGGTCGGTATACAAACAAAAGTGACACAACATTATTGTTAACTATTATGTTACCTGCTATGCCTTCAAAATAACTAAACAACACATTACTCCTCTCAAATAGAATCGAGTTCTTAACGTACAGAATTAAACCACCACCTCGTCTTTCGTTTCTTAAATTAAAAAACATTTCATACCCGACCAACTCAAATTGACTACATATTTCTTTCACATTAACCTCACTTAGTGCTAGCACATGAATTTTATCTAACTGTTTCTCCAGAAGTACTCTCAGTTCATCCCAATGCTTATTAATCGATCTTATATTTAAATGAACTATTGTTAGACCTTGACACACCTGAATCCAGTTGTCAATACTATCAATCACTTCCGTTTCAGGAGACGGTGGACTCCACAAATCCATTTATCCTATACCTAATTTAATTTATCAATATCTCGTTGGGTTTTTACCTTAAGTACTTCTTTAGATTTTTCGTCCTTTCGGACGCAGATAGACCCGCGATTAAACCAGACAAATTTAAAACCTGTCACCTTTGCTTTTGCTTTCACTTGCCAGAATAAATGCTTATAGTGAGGTGATAAATGATAATAATAAATAATAAATAATAATAATAATAATAATAATAATAATAATAATAATAATAATAAATACAATAAAAAAATAATAATAAAAATAATAATAATAATTATTATAATAATAATAATAATCCCATAGTCCGAAGAGCAAATGCTAGGATGGCGACAAGAAATCGGCCACGACCGTACACAGCAGAAAGAAAACATCATCTACAAACAATATTACAATTTATAAATGACTTATTTTAGTTAGAGTTAAGACAAAAGTAATAATGTATGTAATAGGTACACATGGAAGTACTTGACGTAAGTCCGTACAACATGTTAGCTCCGGTTTTTAACCGAGTTTGTATGAAATACATCCAATAAAATAATAATAATAATAATAATAATAATAATAACAATTGAATAGAAATTATAACATTGACGGGATGTTTCGTCGCGTCGTAATGGTGAATAATTTACATTATTCTTGATTTCCCGACGTAGCGTCATCACTGTGGATGATATTTTCATTCTGCCATATGTGAAATTACTACTTATCGCATAGCACAATACCTTGGAAAGCTAGACATCAAGACAATATTTAAGCCTATAAATAAAATTTCTACCATGTTGGTTCGCCAAAGGACCCAGTACATCTAGCGGAAGTGGAGTTTATAAAATCCCTTGCAAGTGTGGCTGTAGCTATGTAGGCCAGACTTAAGGACAGTGGCAACAAGGGTTAAAAGAACACAAAAACCATTGTAACAAGGGTTCACGTCGAGTTGTCTGCAATTGCTAAGCATGCCATAGACAATATGGCTGACTCAAGGCATGAGATTCTTTTTGATGAAACAAAAATAATTTGCCAAGAATCTGCTTTCTGGCCTAGACTCATAAGGGAGTCAATTGAAATTTCAAAAACACCTAACAATATGAATGGAGATGTAGGTGGTTACAAACTTAATGATTCGTGGATTCCTGCCATTAATTTAATTAATCACCTCTCAGCGGAGAAAATGCGTTCAAACCAAGAACTACCACAAGATCAACAAACAGCATCAACAACATCTTCATCTACAAGACCAACCTACACCACTACCACCACCTCCACAACCACCTCAACCACCACAACAACAACAAATAGAGCCGTCCACCGCCATCCTGGCAGTTCCAAGAAGAAGTGAAACGTTTGCAACAGAGGCAAACAGACGAAAGAACATCAATCCCTTGAAAATATCATCCACAGTGATGACTCTACGTCGGGAAATCAAGAATAATGCAAATTATTCACCATCACGACGCGACGAAAACATCCGTCGATGTTATAATTCTCTTCAATTATATCGGGTCGCAAAAGTATAACTTGTGAAATAATAATAATAATAATAATAATAATAATAATAATAATAATAATAATAATAATAATAATAATAATAATAATAATATATTTTTTTTTTATTCATTAATTACATATGTGTACATTTTTTATATGCTTCGGTCCACAAAGCCTTAAAGTAAGGCTTGTCTGTGGTTTAAACCACAACAATGTGTAATTTCATACAAACGGTGTTGTGCGAAGTTATTACAACAATAACAAAGAAAAATAGAACAAACATCAGTGGAACACCGTCCTGTATAACAAAACAAACTTAAAAAAAAAAAAAATTGAATATTGAATATAAAAATATATACTTGAGGTAACACAAAAAGCAACACAGTATTAGATGAATAAATTTACATACTTGCACAAGTATCTAAATATTTCAAGACTCCTCCAAAAAAACACAACAAACAGACTTGTCATTCGTAATCAAATTTTAAAGCAAAACCAACAGGATACATAATGAAAATAGTAAATTGAACAACTGCAATAAAAAATAAAAAATAAAAGCAAATTGGGAATTGAGATGAATGATTAGGTGTTGTAGAGCACATAAACAATCGAGCAAATAAAACTTTAATTCAGATTTAATGGCTGAGATCTTTTCTAGATTGCGCAGATGACCAGGTAGGCTGTTGAAAATAGCAGGTGTCAAATAAAAAAGTGTTCGTTTTCCATATTTGTTATTGAATTAGGCAAAAAGTTATTCCCTCTTGATTTCGACCGCGTAATCCCCGTATTTTCGTTTGCTTCATATTGTCTATTGAAATAAAATTTTAAAATAAATCTAAACTTAAATAGGTATGATACAGGTAGTACATTGCAAAAGTGATATTTCATTTGTATGCTGTTATATCTTGGACTTCTTTTTAAAAAGCATGGTGTCATAGTTCGAATCATTGTGTTTTGAAGGTTGGTTATTAATTTACGTGGCTTAAAGATGCAAAGCCCCAGGCCAAGAGGCCATAAGAGATGATTGACTCGGCGCGATCGCAGTGTAAACTGACCTTAAAAGTTTTTAAACGGAAGTACCAACTTTAATTTGAATAATTGAAATGCACAGGATCTTAACGCTTGTATAAGGAGATAATATGCGGCCTCCACGACATGAATCTATCAATTAAGACACCTAAGTAGACATGGCTGTCAACAGACTCAATTTCAACACTACACCGTACACAGTTTTTTCCATTTACGATATCATGCAAACACTCATAAGAATGGAATATTATTTTAAGAGGTTGATGCCTGTTCTGATTCAGAGGTGAGCACATATGTAGAATCTTGGTTTTGTCAGCATTAATAACGAGATCATAATCGTGCGGTCCACATTAATAATTGAGTGAAATCCCACTGCAAAGAGATTCAGCCATTTTTAGGTTCTTATGAGCAAATAACAAAACAGTATCGTCAGCATACATGAACACAGTACAGTGTTTTACACATTTAGTCATATTGTTAACATAAATCAGGTACAAAATTGGCCCCAAGATAGAGCCTTGCGGTACTCCAGTCGCAACCTCTCTATATTCACTGAAGCATTCTCCTATTTTTACTGAGAGTTTCCGATCTGTTAAAAAAACTAGTGAACCATTTAAGGTTTGACCTCTAATACCACATTTTCAAGCATATCCACTAATGTACTGTGGTTTAATGTATCGAATGCTTTCGAAAAATCTACAAATAGGGCAAACTACATGCATGTTGTCATTTAATTTAGTGTTAACGAAGTCTGAGAATTTTACAAGCAAGTCACTTGTGCATTTACCTTTTTGGAAAACCATATTGCAATTTATCAATGATATTAAATTTTTCCAGATAGGCAGACAAATTGTCGGTACACAGCGCTCCAAGATTTTCTCTATAACAGAGAGGAGTGCTATTGGTCTATAATTGGAATATGACATATGATCACCTTCTTATAGATAGGACGAACTACTGATATCTTTAAGTTTGAGGGGGACGGTTCTGACTCAATCGATAAATTTACTAGTTTGGCTAAACTGGGCTAATCTCATTTTTCAAAAATTTTAAATCCTGAACTCTGATACCATCCCAGCCTGGCTGTTTATTTTCATCCATATTCTCTATAATTGATTGTATTCGTGTTTCACTTACGGGGGGCATAAAAAAGGATTGGCATTCCACGACTTTTTTAACGTACGGCTAGTACGAATGCCACACTTGTGTTGAATCTCCTTCACTTCTCTCACAAATGATTCCGCAAAAGTATCAGCTATCACCTTGTCACTGTTTTGTTTCCCTAAATGGTTATGGATTACTTCGTCTACAGAAAGTTTTTTCTTTTTTACCCAAGATTCCACTAATTGTTTGCCAAGTTTCTTTCAGATTATTTCTCGAATTATATATTTGGTCTTTATAGAAATTTAATTTAGCCAAACCTATCTGTTTAGTTACCATGTTACGCGCAGATTTGTACTCAATCTTATACATTGATTGTCGTCGACAATCAATCGTAATTTTTAAAACAGGAAAAAATCGTAAAAATTGTGATTTTCATAAGAAATAATTATTCGATTGCGCTCAAATTTTACAAGAATATATTAATTCATAAAATTAAGGTTCTGTGAAAAAATTCATTACAATAGGATAAAGCATGTAGGTGTTATAAGTCAAAGACTTGTTTAAAAAAAGAAAAAAACGTGTAAAATTTCGATTTTCATGAGAAATAATTTTTCGATTGCGCTCAAATTTCACACGAATATCTTAATTCATAAAATTAAGGTTTTGTGAAAAAATCATTAAAATCAAATTAAGCATGTAGGTGTTATAAGTCGAAGAAATATTTTAAAAATTGAAAAATTCGTAAATGGCGATTTTCATGAGAAATAATTTTCCGATTGCGCTCAAAAACGTGGCAGTTCTAAGTTCAGAGATTTTTAAAGGGTCTCCATAAAATTTCATCGAAATTGGAGTATCGGTTTAGCCCGGAATCGTGTTAACAAAACACACAATAATACAAAACAGAAAAAAAAGAAAAAAAAAAAAAAAAAAAAAAAAAACATCCCGGATTTTTTCCCCAGGTGTTAGTGAAATGGAATCTTCGCTTCGCTCGCTACGCTCGCTACGCTCATCCAACAAATTCAAACAGTCAAGAATGTTCACAACTTAGTAAACACAAATACAGTACGCTCGCTTCTTATGGCATTTTAAATTTGAGATATACTTCTTTCGTTTGTTATGATAATTTAATATAAATAAAGTCATACTCATAATAACAATAACAAAGCAATAACAAATATAATATAAATTGTATTAGCGCTTATGCACAAGTCCCAAACCCCTTTTCTACCTTATATAATTAATGTAGGCCTACATATACCATTTACCGTCATTGTTCATTACAATATTTAATAATAATATTTTACATAATATCATAATAAATACGATTTATATTATAACTATAGAATAAGGTATAATGATATGACCTACAAGATTAAAAGCTGTCTGCAGAATGACGCGTCATGCCATTATTGACATACGAAACAATAATAAAAATAGGCCATCAGCTATTAAATAGGCCTCCTTTTCATAAATGTATATTTAAAAAACCGGAAGTCCTAAGTGTATACTAGATAAATATATATATAGGCCTACTCCGATTTCGTTTACATTTTTAAAACGAAGTAGAAAAAGTGCAAAAAAAAGTGTAGGGCTATAATTTGCTAGAATCTCTTTTGATTTTGGATATCAAGTAAATTTTTGAAATTATTAGTATTGGGCAACATTTTCTTGGCAAAATTCATCGATCTTCATCATTAAACATTTTTTTATACACTTGTTTCTGTTTTTTAATAGTTTAACAGTGTGGTTTGTTCTTTTCGGGGCTCTATATCAAATAATCTCAATTATTTGTTGTAATTTAAAATGCCATTAATTCCCTTTTTTTAACAAAGCCGATCCCAAAAAACCCTTACGAATTTTCCCTAATAAAAAAACGCGGAACGATGTGACATAATCAACAATGTTTTCGCAAATGATCAGAAATGTACCAAAAATCAAGTTGAAGCCAACTGAATATACAGCGCCCGCCGTAAGCAGCTCGCCTCTATCACTGATCGGTCCGACATGTTGCGTTTTAGTGCTGCCATCTATCTTTGCTTGGACGCGTAAGAAATAAACTAATTGAGATAAGTATTGTGATGTTCTATCGCGCACACAACAAACAGCACCTACATGGAATCTAGTCTTCAACATCATATTTTAACAGAAACATAATTCATTCCGTGAAAAAATGCATTGGATCAAACGCCGACTGGTTAACCAACTAAAACCTACTGTTATTTTGTTAGTTACACATTTCGCACGTTGAATATTATCTGTCCACAATCCACCTACCCACTTGCCATTAGAGTGTATATTTGCTGAAGCCATTTATTGGAAGATAAGTAACTGAACACATGCACTGATTCGTTATTTCGTGTAAGGAATCTACAAGAAATTACGGAAACAAAACACATTCCCTCTCACTTAGGTAATTCAGTGAGATCTTAATAAAGAGTGGTCTTCATATTAATTTATATTAAATTCATACTTAGTTGATAAGACTAATTCATTTTTGGCTTAAAACAATCAGTAGCCCTAGATTATATCACAATTAATGGGCTAAGTCCAGATTAACAAAACCCAACCTTGGCCGGGGATCGAACTCATGTCTCCCAAAAGACCACCGAGACCGCGGTAGTGTATTTGTTGCTGAATTATTGGTGCATTTTTATATTATAATATAGTGAATATCAAATTCTTATTAAATCACCACTCCCAGTTATATAGTCCGCGCCCGGCCAGAGGGAGACCATGGGTTCAATTCCTGTTTTTGTTTATAGTATTTATATTGGTATTTTCGTAATCACAATAAAACAATCAAATCCCCTCAAGAGTGGGTGAATAAGGTTTAAAAAATTTAAGTATTGCATTTTAATACCTGGGCTACCATGATTCCGAGAAAATTAAGCACAAGACCATGTGACGTGTTATTCCCAATGTTCTTTTATATGGTGTTTAGTCCAGTAATTTTTTATTTTGCATTCTAATAATTTAGGAACGCATAATGTTTATTGTTTACTGCTTTATTGTCTTCACTCTTCACAAAGCTTGAGTGGCTTTATTGTTGTTGCTTGAATTGAAACGCTGTGTGCTACTCTAGTATTGCATTACATTCCATATTAGGCCTATTATAGAACATAACTAAATATTTTGCTTTGATATTAATAAATTTAGTCATTATATTGATATTATTTCAAAGTATGTTGGACTTTGTAACGTTGTACTCTGGAATAATACTACGGCCACAAAAATAAGCGGTTTATATCAATGTCTACGTTCACAGGCGCCCGACAGACTACATCCGTAGGTATTTTAATTATAAATGCTGATATAAATCTATATAAATACTAGAAATACGTTTAAATAAATAAATACTAGATTTTGAATTCATAATGAGCTCATGATACCTATTCTATTCCCCCAAAACCTTATATATTTACACTGTGCTTGTGTAGGATCATATGGGTGTTTACAAAGGTATCCTCACTCGGCGGCCATGACGGTGCTACGCCTCCGCGACACTAGCGCATTCTCTAGGTGATTAATTGAGTCCTCTATTCCTATTTGTAAACTCAAATCTTTTTATTCGAATCTGTTACTTGCAGTGTATGGTTAAGTTGAAAAAAAGCGATGAGCTTAACTTCGCCAATAAATACCTATTCTATTCTATTTGAGCGAGCGAAGCGAGCGTCTCCACTTGACTCTTATGGCTCGAATGTCTTTTTTTTTGGTTTTATTTTTCTGTTACTGCTTCGGTACAGGTCGCACCGTTTCTCTGATCGACCTGAAATTTTTCACACATGTACATACCACCTAGGCGGGTTGCTGTATAGTTTTTGAACAACATCCGATCGTTGGTTATAAAAAATAATAATAATAAAAAAAATGAAAATGTTCTGATCGTTATGAAATTTTGCAGGGTCAATAAGTACAACATTCTCTCCTATTTTACAAATTTTCAGCTAAATCGGTCAAGACCATAAAGACTTATTGGTATGTAACAATATGTGAATGTCGTACTTGGGTCGTTTTTGCACGTACCGGTGCTCGCTCAACAACGCGACGGGACTTTAGCGTTTTCCTAGTCTATTCTATTCTATCTTGATCCCTAAGCCCGCATTTTCACATTGCGCGCGCTAGTGTACCAGCCGTGCTCGCCGGCTGCGCGCGCATTTGGATCAGTTGGGTTGTTTCTGACGTCACCGTAATATTTTATATTATTATTTTATTATTTCCAAACAACCCAACTGATCCAAAACGGAATTATTTGTTTTAGAATATTTAATATTTCGATGATTATTTACATTTGAATCAGTTGGGTAAAGGATCACTTGGGCAAAAACACGACTTAATTTATATGGGTGGGTGCCAAGTGATCCAAATCCCAACTGATCCAAATCCCAAGTGATCCAAAATAATCGTCAAAGAATTCGAATTAATATATTAATATAAAAATAAAGTCGTGTTTTTGCCCAAGTGATCCTTTACCCAACTGATCCAAATGTAAATAATCATCGAAATATTAAATATTCTAAAACAAATAATTCCGTTTTGGATCAGTTGGGTTGTTTGGAAATAATAAAATAATAATATAAATATTACGGTGACGTCAGAAACAACCCAACTGATCCAAATGCGCGCGCAGCCGGCGAGCACGACTGGTACACTAGCGCGCGCAATGTGGAAATGCGGGCTTAGGGATCAAGATGACCATCATTCATACTTGGACGATTTAGAAGTGTGAGTACATCATATCGAACGAAAAAACTACGGGGATTCCGAAAATCTAGCTCCCAAGGTGTTAGGTACTAGATTTATCTAACGTTTTACAATGTACAAATGAAAAAATGAGTTTTCCTTGAATATTGACATTAAAATTCGATAATCCATTTCGTCAAATTAAAAAAAAAACTATTCAATATTTAGCGCTTGCTTGCATTTACGGATTGAATTGTTCGGGGAAGGTCTAAGACTTCTATTGCACCACGATGCACATTATCAAAATTATTAAATTCAACCAAGTAATTTCGTTTCATTAGAGATGGCGTAAATAAGAAAACTTAGCTGTTGTAGCAGCAATGTATCATTAACGCTCATCCATCAACGTAACTGAAAATGGCGATCGCTAAGTCCAAGTTATATCAAAATAATTGGCTTCGGTTATCTCTGGCAGCCTTTTAGTCATGTTTCGTTTTGCTTTACAATTAACATTGACTGTCATTAACTTGTTTTTTTGGTAAAGATTTATACCTAGTTGGCTCTACTTGGCGATTGGAACAACAATATATTGAGCAACAAAGTTTATTTATTCAGGGATTATTAAAAATTAATTATCACTAACTAATCTTTTGCGGATCTTAGCGAAATTTGGATATGTTATGGTATAGATGGCATTTTTCTGAAGAGAATCGTACCATAAAACCAATCGTTGCATTTTGTTTCTGGTCTAACTCAGTTTTGACTAGATTATTGTATGCGGTCAGTGACTCATTGACCTTCGGCGTGTGTTACAGGGAAGATAAATACACAATGTGTAGGTTGTCTTGTCACGTGTATAAATGCAGAATCAGTTTACTGCAAACATTAGCATTAGACACATAAATTTTTGTATTTCAGACTTCACAACATGTTGTAGTCGGATTAATTGAAGTTGGCTTCGCGGACTACATGACGTGGCCGGCCGTACTTTAAACACCACTGGTTCAAAGTACCCCACTTTAATTACATATTTTATTTATAAAGGGAAGAATGATAACAATAATACAATATTGATTGGCTAATAATTCGTGATTTTCAAGTGAATGATGAGATAATCTACGTTGACAACGTTTGAAACACGACCGAATTTATTCATATATTGTATTGTATTTATTCATATATTGACATCATGTTAATCATGTCATATCGCATACTCTCTTCAAAAAGTCACTTATACACTATATATTAATTCTTAGTTAATAATATAATATTATTTAGCTAACCTTTCACATCACAATAATAACATTTTTCTCAGGGTCATTAATCGGGAAACACTCCCTTATCTGCAATTTATTATATAGAAATCAACCCTCAAATTACAAAATCCATCTCAGCCGGATATCAAACCCAGGACTCCCAATTGCCGGTTGGGTGTTTGAAGGCGCGTAGGAACGTTTTGAAAGTTGGGGTGGGGGATATTTTTAATATATTTTGTGGGCTGTAACTGGGGTTTGGGGCGAAGCCCCAGCCTTTCACCATTTTACAGTTTTTCGTCATGTTTTAACTGCACTCGGACTCTGTAAACGATGTTTTACAGCAACTATCTGCGATCTATAAACTAAACAAATGAACGTTTAGTGGTCCATTTTAATAAATTTCAACCTAATTTTTTATGTAATGACGAAGCATACAGGCAAACATATTCGTTTTACCATGTTAATGACTGTCAAATTGTATAAGTGTATGTGCATATTTTCTACGAAAATTGTGGGATTAATATTAAACTCAAGTTAGTTTTGTCCCCCTGCCCCCTCCCCCAGTTCCTACGCCACTGCCTAAGTTGAAGGGATCGTTTACCTCTTCTCTTATGTATAGGTGTTCCCAAACATCTATATTTTACCTAAGTAGACTCTATTTACAACAAATTCTGTACCGAAATTAATCATAATTACCCTATGGTAATTGTTAAATGCGTAAGTAATGAAATAGACAGCGTTCTACTCGGCTTCGGCCGGTAGATAGATCAACAGTTTTGGGAGTACCTAGATACATGTTTCTATATACTGTATCTAGGTCATTGTGTACCTTTACCTATACCTA
Source organism: Sweltsa coloradensis (assembly GCA_024449915.1). Taxonomy (NCBI): domain Eukaryota; kingdom Metazoa; phylum Arthropoda; class Insecta; order Plecoptera; family Chloroperlidae; genus Sweltsa; species Sweltsa coloradensis. Next base: position 55,942 of record JAMZAV010003077.1, read on the forward strand.
GATATAAATAAAAAATTGTACCTGTACCTGTATCTAGATACTACTTTTTGTGTATCTTCAGCAAATTCAGATGCAAGATACTTTCAACCAAATTAATTACATTTTAATATGCACATTGTTATTAAAATTATAGATTTCTTTTATTTGGTCACAACCGTTAGATCATAATGCTCCACTCTAGCCTAGATGATATGAGGGAAGTTTTTCATGTCGCTGGCCAGAGCTCGCCTCTAGTTTGGGGAAGTAAAATACTTCCCTTCATACTAGCTGATGTTTCCGAGATGGATTTTTTCTCTTTTCTCTCCTTTTACGATCTCTAGGCCAAATTCTCTTCCTGACCTAGAGGTGTCTTCTAAATAAATTCTTATAAATGCATAAATCTGAAATTTAATCAATTTCTTGAGTACCGTTTATATACCATCGTTTTGGTCATTTAGGGAATTCATTCCAGGGGGCGGGGAGAGGGAGGGATTATTTTTACCCTTTTAAGAACAGGCTAACTGATAGCATGTTTTAAAGGGGTATTTAACCGCAAAACTCAAAAAAATATATTTCATTCAGGCTAACTAGTAATGAATTTAGCAATTAACAGAAAAATTATTGGGGCCACCATGACCTCCCAAAAAATTGTCAAACATGACATTTTTCGAGCTAGGTCCCATCGGCAAAAATCTCCCATAAGAAATAACATAAGAACGATCTTTATGCCCCGTGACCTTGGAGGATTTTGATCCAAAAAAATATTGGCCATTATTGACCTACTCGACAGCCTTTTCTGTAAATTCTCTATATTTTGTTTTGTAATTTGGGCAAGTAGTTTGGTCAAAATATGCTGATTATCAAGATGGGGTGTGATTTTGGAATGCATATTTTTGCGTGTTTGAGGGTATATTTGGGCACAGTTTCAAGACACGATGATATAAAGGGGCATTTTAGATTGGTACTATGCTCTAGTATCTATGTGGACCAAAAAAGAAGCAGGTTAAAGCCGATTTAGGAAATTTTCCAAAACACCAATTTTCGCCAATTTCTGGATCAAAAAAAAATAAAAAATTCGTGTTAAATCTCAGTTGCAAGATATAATTTTTTAAACGGTCATTTAAGTGTAGTATTGTGCTATAGATCACGTGGTAAAAAAATAATTTTTGGGGTTTTTAGCCCCTTTAAACATTGTTGGCATTGAATTAAATTAAGTCAAAATTGATCTCCAAATTGATGGGCGAATAATGATTGAAACAAATTATATTGATTTCGCAACTTAAATGTTATATTTAAGACTAGGGAAATAATATATTCTTCCAAATGGGGCACAAAATGACTTCTGTAAAACATTTAAACCCGTCTAGATTTACAATCACAAGGAAATATCAAAGTGCACGCAACGTTACGTAGTAATAATATTTTCACTACCTTATTTTCCCTTCAAGATGTTCTCAAATCGCTTGTCATTTTATCATATTCACTTATTTAGTAATCAGTATTTATTTTAAAAAGTACCTATGAGTATCTATCAGGTACTTCACTAGTATCTTGTATCTTTACCTAGACATATTTTTAAAAATGTATCTTTACCCGTATCAAGATCTATTTGAGCCAAAGTATCTTTCCCTACACCTAGATACTTTAATAAAGTATCTTACCCAACACTGGATATCAAAATGTCTTGCGAGCTGTCGTGTTATCGCTCGCTACGCATTTAATGACGCGCGGGCAGGGGAGATAATATGACATGTAGTAAAGTATGACATACTCGCTTCAAATAAGGTTGAAATAAAAAACGCATGTATGCATGCGTTATTCAGAACAAGTACCAAGTGTAACTACGAAATTACGTTGTTTCGACAATCGACTTGATACGCGCACTTAATATATTCACTTAAACATAGGCGAAAAAAATATTTACCGCCGATGCCAGTATGTACTCTTCGTTCGTCGTTTTGTCGAACATGCTGTTGATGTGGATTTTAATCTATGTTTGTGTTTGGAATGGTTCTTCTAGACTAAAGCATAAAATAAGTTATATTATATGTACCTGCATACTCGAACGATATAATCGAAAAGCGATTAGCTAATGGGCCTAAAAAGGAAGAGTATAAACATTAAACACTGCCCAGAAACCTTACTCACACATCAGTTACCTAGGGCACGTACACTCGTTTAGATCCAGCGTTCATAGACATTGATGATTGGTGTAATAGGTACCACTACAACATATGAGCCGACTTTTTCTGAAGCTCGTCGGCTACAGTTTCGAGGTTTATTTTATTTATTTGTTATAAACGCGTTTATTTCGAAATTTTAGTTTGGAAAACAGAGCAAAACATCAAAATGAGGTTTATAGATTATTGGATGAGCGTAACGAGCGAAGCGAAGATTCCATTTCACTACACTGCAGAAAAAAATCCGGAATGTTTTTTTTTCTTCTTTCTTCTTTTTTTTGAATTTTTGTGTGTTTGTTAACACGATTCCGGCTAAACCGATACTCCAATTGAGATGAAATTTTCTTGAGGCCTTCTAAATCTCTGAACTTAGAACTGACACGTTTTTGAACGCTATCGAAAAATTATTTCTCATAAAAAGCAAAATTTTACGACTTTTTTCGATTTAAAAAGAAATCTTCGACTGTTAACACCTACATGCTTTATCCTATTGTTATGATTTTTGCACAGAACCTTTATTTTATGAACTAGGAAAACGCTTAAGTCCCGCTGCGTTGTTGGATGAGCGTAATTGGTGCATTGAGCTGCCATTTGTTATGCGGATTTTCTGTGGTTCTGTAAAAAAATTATTACTAAGTTCAAGATTTTTTTAAATTAAATTAAATTAAATAAAAAATAAACTTATTTTTTTTTAAATAAATCATAATTTAAAAAAAATTTAAAAAATGCGATTTTTATAAGAAATAATTATTCGATTGCGCTTAAATTTCACACGAATATATAAATTCATAAAATTAAGGTTCTGTACAAAAATCATTACAATAGGATAAAGCATGTAGGTGTTATAAGTCAAAAAATTGTTTTAAACAAGAGGTCGCTGGCGCGACCTCTTGCAGTGCCTTCCCGCGCCGGTACTTTCCGCCGCATGTTCCTATCTGGTATAAAATACTTACTAATCCAAAGAAAGCGGAGTAATTAAACTTAATTTTTCTCAAATGAATTTGAACAAAATAAGAATTAAAGAAAACACTGTACCCCCTCAAAATATCAGTGCGGTAAAATATAAGAACTTTAATTGTCAGGAACACTTTATGAAAACAAAAATATGATGCGAGCTGATACGATTACCCAAAAAACATAATGTGAATTTATTTTATAACACGATTAATACATCATTGGGTTAAGATTTTTCTCTGTAAATGGCCTCCTGCTGTTTACTGTAGGGCGCGATCAATTACAAAGGCATACATATTTTAATGTACTTGGAACTTCAACCGCCAATAAACATTAACTTTTCAGTACGATAAAAAAACTTTGAGAAAATCAAAATATTGAAAAACAAATAAAAGTTATCACATACAAAAAAAACTGTTGAACTAACTCGAGTGTCTCTGCAGGCGTAGTCTCTTAGAAGCAATATGGATTGTTGATGCATAACACGTCTCTGGTTATCGCGTGATTATTTCGTATTGTCCTTATTATTTAGAAACGTGTTGAAAAGGCCACATCTAGCAAGTGCTTCAAAATTAAATTATAAGTTTTAGCTTTCTTTCTGGTGGTGAACGGTGCGAGCGTAGGATATTCTTATGGGGTAAACACTCCGCCGTCAGCAAGTATACTCCTTAGAGCGTTGCGAGAATCCGCTACCAGAGCTCATACAAAGAACTTGGAGCACACTTTCATAATGAACTTAGAACTTATACCAACATTAAACATGTTGTAAACATGTGTATTCGGTACTAATGAAAAAATGACTGGTGAAAATAATTGATTTTTATACTCATATAAGACAATGAAAGCAACAACAAAAATTGCTAATTTGTGTTGTGACTGCTAGATCACCAGGCTTAATATTATGTGAGTAGAAGTTATAAAACGTAATTTTTAGTAAATCTCCCCTGTAACTTTGAGAAAGATACATACATCTTATATACATTCGGTTTTAAAATCTATTTAAAAACGCTTTGAGTTTTGAAAACATTATGTATACGCTTCGAAACTAGGTTTGAATCGGTTCAAGTCAAAAACATTCTTTGCGGGTTTGACTTCAAAACTGTTTTCAAAACCGTCATGTATACACCCACTGTAACACTGCCACCCATTTAAAAGTAGGCCTAACAACTAAATCCAGTTTTGAAAACGTTTTGAGATCATTTTTAAACCAGTTCATCTCTAGTGAAAATTACTTTGTCTTCGGTTTGCCCCATGGGTTTCTATTAGCGCACGAAACAGTAAAATAATAAAGTGTGCCTTCACAATTTTGCCAAATCTCAACTTTATATTAAATTTAGGGCCTATAGCTAATCATTTATTCAATTCCAATGGTGAACCTTGCACAACGCACTACCGGCGAAACCACCGACGAATTATACTTCAAACTGAAAGGAGCCCGCAGCCTTGCAATCACTATATGAAACCGACTCCAAATTATATTTCTTCATAACTTGTGGCCGGTAACCCGTATATCGAACTCGCAACCTCCAGGTCCCCAGGAGGCTCTTTTGCGTTGCGTCACTGTTGCCGTGATAAAAGGCAGGGAACTCACTGTTAGTGTTGTGTAAGGAATTTTGTAAAGAACCGAGCTCACTAATGTGTCGCGAGGCGACATAAATAATCTCCGTCATTTGGCTGTTTACATAGAGGCTGGGGAGTTACCGCACATGGTATGTTGCGTAAGACGCTAGCGGATGGTTGTCGAATGTTTAAATAAGTTAGTAATTATCACTGAGAAATATTAGGTCAAGATCCCTGGCTATATTATTTTATGCACATGTAGTTACACAGGGAGCACCCAAATAAAAGTCGTATCAGAATGTTTACTCAAGACAACCCCTCGAACGCCAGACATGTGGAGTAGCCACTCAGGAAACAAAAAGTAAACAAACTTCCACTGTTAGACCATGCGGCCAATCCATGATCTGTTCAAAACATTTAATGTCTCAATACCATTGATGAGATTAATAATTAGATGATGAAATGAAGAATATAAATATTGAGTTACATGAAGAATAAAATTCGGTGATTAGTTTAATGCCATTTTTTAATCAAATAATCAAGGCATGAATTTTTGTAAGTAACATTGTGATCACGCAAAATTGGTAACATACCTTGAAGGTAATCACTGCCATACGGTCAAATCTATGGCACGTAGCCTACTCACAGCGTCTTCTAACGTCGAAATATATTTTACAAATCACGTATGTTTGTTTATTTTAGGTGAATATTTTAATCTCGTACATGAATAAACATCAATACATAAATCAAAGGTGTTGATCTTTATTTAGTTATATTTATCGTGGTCAACCTCTTGCGGCCATAACTTGATTCACGTCCCTTCCCCGGAACCTACCACTGCTGCGAGACGACACTGAACAGATGGCCATAACTCACTTAGCACCCAGCACTTGAGCCCAGCCAGCTTGCCTTGCGTAATCACCGATAACCGATATACGATGGAATCGCCACACACGCCACCACATCACAAAAATCACGCTCCAAATATTTTTATTAAATTCGTATTATCCCAAATACAAAACATCAGGTGAATTAGTGTAATGCCAATTTATAGTCAAAGGATGAAGGTAGAAATGTTTATAATGTAACATTGTGCTAACGCAAAATTGCTAGCAAACAATGACTTATTAACTATTGGGGCGAACAGATTATGATACATTTACGATTATCTTAATCAACATTTTGTCCTTTCTTATAATCCGATTTCATTGCAAATTTACATACTAATACTTTACAATAGTAAAAACCACCATGCAAAAGGACGTTAACGTATGTTTCAATCTTATACATATAAAAAAATAAAAAAATCTCTACAAGATAAAAACGTGCTCCAAAACATAATTTGATTGGACACCCTTGATGAACTATTGAATGAAACTAACTGTTTTTTGGCACTATACACAACTGTTTGGACATGACTAATCGCATTCACCCTGCATTTTGGAATAGTTTGGCAATATCATCGTAAAGTTTGGCAAAATGTATATACACAAATATTTTGATTTCGTAATCTGAATATTTTCTGTAAAACGTGGATTCGCAACTAATACCGCCAGGTAAATTTATTTGGTAGTATTCTATTACCAAACTATCGAGGCGATGCGAGTTTGAGTTTCGTTGTGATAACGCAAAATTGATAACGGACTTTTGATGAAAAACTATCGCAATGTGTAAAATGACAACATTTTACGGCTGACTAAACTTGCATTTAGGAACACTTACGCCCCTCAAAACAGTATGAATTTTAAGGAGTGATGCAGTGTTCTTTTGGAATCATGATTGTAAAGTTTCGTTGACATTGGTTAATATCTTCTACCTCAAATAAATGCATAGGTCTTGGCGCGCTCCAAATGTACACACAACTTTGGCAAACCTATAAGGCCGCTCCCGAGAGTCGCGCCCTAAAAAGGAAAAAAAAACGAAAAGTTTCTATTTTCATGAAAAATAATTTTTCGATTGCGCTCAAATTTCACACGAATATCTTAATTCATAAAATTAAGGTTCTGTAAAAAAATAATTAATATCGGACAAAGCATGTAGGTGTTATAAGTCGAAGAAATTTTTTTAATATCGAAAAAAAATCGTAAAATTGCGATTTTCATGAGAAATAATTTCCCGATTGCGCTCAAAAACGTGGCACTTCTAAGTTCAGAGATTTCGAAAGCCTCCATAAAATTTCATGGCAATTGGATTTTGGTTTAGCCGGAATCGTGTTAACAAACACACAAAATACAAAAAAAAAAAAAAATGAAAAAAAAAACAGTCCGGATTTTTTTGCTCCAGTGAAGTGAAATGAAATCTTCGCTTCGCTCATCCAATTAATAAATTCTTGTGAAATTTGAGCGAAATCGAAAAATTATTTCTCATGAAAATCACAGTTTTACGATTTTTTTTTCGTTTTTTAACTTCTTTCGCTTATAACACCTATATGCTTTATCCGATTGAAATGACTTTTTTACAGAACCTAAATTTTATGAATTGATATATTCGTGTGAAATTTGAGCGGAATCGAAAAATTATTTCTCATGATAAATGCAGATTTACGATTTTTTTTATTTTTTAAATTTCGTTAACTTATAGCCCCTACGTGCTTAATCTGATTGTAATAATTATTTCACAGGACCTTAATTTTATGAATTAATATATTTGTGTGAAATTTGAGCGTAATCGAAATAATATTTCTTATGAAAATCGCAATTTACGCTTTTTTTCGTGTTTAAACAATTACGCTCATCCAACAACGCGCCTGAAAAAGCGTTTGCGAAGCTTCCTAGTTATAGATTATAACCCTAAGTAGTAAATACATTATTAGGGAGGATAATCCCACTTCCTAAAAACATAGCTAATTACTAACGGATTAGGCGGCTCGCTAAACACTAAACGCTCATCCATCAACGCACCTGTAACAAGCATTCGTGATAATTTAATAACAATGCGCTTCCGATGAGAAAAGTGTTTGGACTTGTCGAAAAACTGTGGTTTGACATAAATTCAAATTGAGGCTTTTTTATGGAACGGAAACGAAACCACTGGCTTGTTATTTTACATTTTTGATTATGTACATCATGGTTCAATGCATGGCTTATTTTTTTCTAAAAACTTCTAACGGTAAATGGTAGCCAGATGGCAAGCGCTAGTGGGAGAATCAGAATGGATTGTTTTAACTATTTAATTTGAAGAGTTGGATTATCTAATTGTTTACTTAAAGGGGTATTTAACCGCTGAACTCAAAAAACATATTTCATTCAGACTAACTAGTAATGAATTTAGCAATTAACAGAAAAATTATTGGGGCCACCATGACCTCCCAAAAAATTGTCAAACATGACATTTTTCGAGCTAGGTCCCATCGGCAAAAATCTCCCATAAGAAATAACATGGGAACGATCTTTATGCCCCGTGACCTTGGAGGATTTTGATCCAAAAAAATATTTGACATTATTGACGTACTCTACAGCCTTTTCTGTAAATTCTCTATATGTGATGCGGAATAGGAAAAGGGACCTTAGGGTTAAAAAGTTTTTTGCCTAGAAAAGAGCAAAACGTGATTAAATGTGTAAATTGCTGATTTTTTTTTTGTTTAGCCTTTTACATAATTTTCACTTAATAATGGTAAATTATGCTTTGGAATTAAAATAATGCTATCCAAATACTGTTTTTTAATAATAAAAAAAAAAAATAGGCCTATTTGTGTTTTTTTTATAAAATTTGTGTTTTTTTGGTAGGATGGTGGGTAATTATTTAAAATTGTGTCTAAAATAAAAAAAGTTCCTTTAAATCGGTTAAAATTGATAGAAAATAGAAAAATACAAGGAAAAGTTCCTTTAAATTGGTCAAAATTGATAGAAAATAGCAAATAGATAGAAACTTTACACCTGTTTTTCTCGCAAAGTTGATTTTTAATCAAGTCAGACAGAAAAGTGCATAGCTCACTCAATTTTGAAGTTTTTTGTATAATTTTTTTTGCAAAATGATCAGCATCCTGTTCTTATTGTAAAAATATCAAAAAACATGTTTTGAAAATGTTAACCCTAAGGTCCCTTTTCCTATTCCGCATCACATATTTTGTTTTGTAATTTGGGCAAGTGGTTCGGTCAAAATATGCTTATTACCAAGATGGGGTATGATTTTGGAATGCATATTTTATTATTATTATTATTATTTATTTTTCTGTTCAACATTACATTTACATGGTGTGTTACAGAAAGGGGACAAGAAACGAGCCGCAGCGACCCATACAGTAGATGTCTTGTCCCCTGGCCTTAATTCTAATTTATTTTTCTAGTGAGTGATGATGATCGATGAGAACATTAATTAATGAATAAGTGAATGAATGAATGAATAAATGAATGAATGAATGAATGAATGAATGAATGGATGTATTTACATTGTTGCACAGAATTAATGAGATGCGTCCCTAACTATTATTATGAATTATATTAAATTAAATTACTAACTAAAACAGGCGACATAATCCAGTCCATATTCGAATCATTGTCCGTGTGTACATAGCGGTTCGTCATAAGATGAGTGTGTGAAATAAATAGATATGGTATTCAAATTAGGAGATGACTGATAGATGAGAGATGATTTTGTGAGATTGTTTATGATATGTGATGTTTATGAGAAATGAGTTTTAACTGCCGATTTGAAGTGTGTTGCGGAATCACATTGCCGGCGTATGCTGTGAGGCAATGAATTCCACGTTGTAGCAGATCTGTGGAAGAATGATTTTTGATAGGCTGCAGTGCGACAGGTTGGAGGTCTTAGATAGACGCCCTGTCTATTGCCTCTTCCCAGGTGGACGTACCTGTACTCCACTTCCAGCCGTTTTAGTGGGTCCAGGTCTATTGTCTCGCGAAAACTATTTGTAAGAAAAAGTGTGTCTGTTTGGTTAATGATATTGTTTATTGTTGGAATTTTGCATTTTGTACGTCTTATTGTTGCACTCTTTTCATGGCCCAGAATGAATTTAGTTGCTCGGTTTTGTATTTTTTCTAGAGTTAAAAGATTTGATTCAGTTGTGGGATGCCATGCGGGGATGCCATAGAGAATTATTGGCCGCACTAATGTTAAATATATTGTTCGAATGACTTTGGGCTTGCATCCTTTCAGATTCCTGTACAGGAAGCCGAGGAGTCTTGACGTTTTTATTCTCAAGTTATCTACATGGCGATTCCACTTTAGATCTGACGAGATATGCAGGCCCAAGAGCTTGACACTGTCGGTTACTGATATTTTATTGTCCTGAATGATGTATTCAAAGTTGATGGTAGAAGGTGATTTTTTTACGTTTAAAGGCATGCTTTTTTTACGTTTAAAGGCATGCTATTCACTTTGCACCAAACTGCGATGTTGTTGAGGTCGTCCTGAAGGGCCCTGGAGTCTAGTACGGTGATAATTGGCCGGAAGATCGTGAAGTCGTCGGCGTACTGGAGACATTGTGAGTTGACGCATGCCGGGAGGTCTAGCATGTAGATGACAAAAAACAGGGGACCAATTACGCTGCCCTGGGGTACCCCGGATGTGACGCTTCTAGGACGTGAAGTGGCGCCTCCGAAGATGACACTCTGTTGCCGGCCAACCAAGAAGGAGCTGCACCATTGTAGTAGGTTCCCTCTGATTCCGTAATGGTGCAACTTGTTTAGAAGGCGGTGGTGTGGCACTGAATCGAATGCTTTGCTCCAGTCCAGAGAGACTACGTCGATTTGCTTCGTGTTTTGTTGGTCGAATGTGTGTTGCCATTCTTCAATTAGATTCGTCAGCATGGTTGTGCACGAGCGTTTTGGTAAGAACCCGTGTTGATTGTTGTTGATTAGCCCGTTAGATTTCATGTGATCGAATATAGTTGTCGAAATCATTTTTTCTAGTAGTTTACAGACCACCGATGTGAGGGCGATAGGTCTATAATTCTCTATATTTTCCTTTGTACCTGATTTAAAAATTGGCACTATGTGTGCTTGTTTCCAATCAGATGGGATGGAACCGGCTGACAGCGAGGTTTTGAAAATGCTCGTAAAAGATGGTGATATGGCAACAGCCCACTTCCGCAGAATTCTCGTCCGAGATGCCGTCTGGGCCAGTGGCCGCCCCCTCTCGCAGATTACGCAGGTGTTCGGTAACTGTTGCTTCCGAGAAATACAAGTGTTGTAGGGGTAGAGGGGGGGAAGGAGCATTCAACCCTAGGAACGGCGAGTTCTCTGGCCTCGAGAAGTTAGCCTTGAAAACATTGCTGAAGGCTTCCGCTATGTCTGTCGGATCTTTTATCTGCTCTCCTTTGTCCACATAGAAATCCGGGGCGGTGCTACCACATTTAGCATGAATAAACTTCCACACGTTCTTGGTGTTATTTGATGTTCCAAGACCCCACATGTATGTTCGGTGAGCCTGCCTGATGGTATTTTTTACGAGTTTTTTCTGAGCGTTTAGCATGTTCAGATTGATTTCACTGTCGTTTGATTTCCACTTTTTGTATAATTTGTCTCTTCTTTTAATTTGCTTTATAATGTTTTGATTGATCCATGGCGGTCGCTGTCTACCACTGATTTTTGTTTTGGGTATTGCTGAATTTACACATTCCCAGAATACCCCCTTCCAAGAGTTCCATGTTGTCTCAATACTGTTTCCTTGATCGTGAATGGTCGGTAGGTGTTTTTGAAATAATTCACTGAGTAAGTCCCAATTTGCATTTTTGTAATTGTAAGCTTCTTTCTGCACTGTTTTGATTTTGGGTTTGTTGCATTTGAGAGTTGTCAGAACTGCGTGGTGGTCACTCACCCCGGGAATGACGAGGGCCTCTTTTATTAGGTGTGGGTCATTACAGAGGACAAGGTCGATGAGGGATTGTTTTGTAAGAGACGAGCGGGTAGGTTCGGAAACATGTTGTGAAAGAAAGAGGTCGTGAAAAGAGTTCAGGTATGCGTCTGCGACCTTGTTATGAGCAGTGCCGTTACCTTTGTTGTCCCAGGTGATATCGAGATTAAAGTCTCCAAATAACAGCACAGCCGAGTAATCCTTCATGACATTTTGGGTGTTTTCAATGGAGAGCATCAACTGTTTGTCTAGGAAGGCATCTGTTTTAGCCCTATAAGCTGAACCACAGAGGAGTTTCTCTTTACCCAGGTTTATTTCAACCCAGACCACCTCGGCTTCGGTTTCCAAGTCGCGTCGTCTAGTGGCAACTATGTCTGGGTGTGTAGCAATGAGAACACCCCCACCAACACTTCGTCTATCTTTTCGGAAAACATTGAACGAGTTGTCAAAAATCTCTTTGTCACTTATGTTATCATTGAGCCACGTTTCACAGACGCAAATTATTGGGGCGTTTTGTGCTTCTAGCCATGCTCGAATGTAAGGCCTTCTGGATGGGTTGTTTAGGCTCCTAGCGTTGAACGACAAGATAGTGATGTTATTAATGCGGTGACTCATCAAGGTGGCGTCGCCGTCGTCGTATGCCTCTGTGGCGTGCCCTTCAAAGAATGATTCCGAGAGTTGTGGCATTGTACACTTCCAACAGAGAAACGTCCGGGGATTCTTCCTGCAGGGCATGCGGTCAGCTGAGTTTATACAAGTTCTATGGGCAAAAGCATTGCACGATGCACAGGCGATAAAGATTTGATTTTTTCTTCCTTTTGATTGGCATAATTGGCACCATTTTGTTGCAATTTTTACACAAGTGTTGTGATAGACCCGGTTACACGAACTGCACTTTGTTGACAGCTGGTTTTTGCGGCCGATGTTGTTGCACACTTGACAGATGTCACGCGGCGGCAGCGTGTCTGGTCCGGGGTTGAGATGCACATCCCCGCTCAGGGCTAGCAGGAATGCGGTCAGAAGGGGATGGGCGACAGAGAGTCGGCCTCGGTGTCTGGTTGGGGTGAACTTCGCAACACGACCCGGTCCAGACCGTTCAAATGTTCGCCCACGCACACGCTCAACAGTGTTTCTTCCACTACCAAAAATTATAATGTAACTACTTACAGAAGCTTTGCTTGATACCATCATGTCCTCCAGCGGTTCTCCAGTGCATGTTTGAGGGCATATTTGGGCACAGTTTCAAGACACGATGTAAAAAATGGGCATTTTAGATTGGTACTATGCTCTAGTATCTACGTGGACCAAAAAATAAACAGTTTAAAGCCGATTTATGAAATTTCCCAAAACACCAATTTTCACAAATTTCTGGATTAAAAAAATTGAAAAATTGGTGTTAAATCACAGATACAAGATATAATTTTTAAACTGTCATTTTAGTGTAGTATTGAGCTATAGATCATGTGGTAAAAAATAATTTTTTGAGTTAATAGCCCCTTTAATGTCGATTTTCAAGGAAAACCACACTTTTCAATTTGTACATTGTAAAACGGAAGGGAAATACTAAAGTCAGCGATTTGGGGTTTCGATTTTCGGAATCCTCATAGTTTTCTCGTTCGACATGATGTACCGACACTTCCAAATCCCTCGAGGACGAACTCAGATGTCATCTCATTCCTCAAGCCCGCACTTCTACGTTGAGCGCGTTACTGTACCAGCCGCGCTCGCCGCTCGCCGCGATTTGGATCAGTTGGGACGGCTCGGACGTCACGCGAATACTTTTATTATTATTTTAATAAAACCGAAACTTCCTAACTGATCCATTTCCCAAGTGATCCAAACCTGGTTTCGGTGCATTTGGATCACTTGGGCTTTGGACCAGTTGGGAATTTAATTATTTTTCAATCCACTGATTCAAAACTTGGGTTTTGGATCAGTTGGGATTTGGATCAGTTGGAACCGTCCCAAATTATAACATTGACGGGATGTTTCGTCGCGTCGTGGTGGTGAATAATTTACATTATTCCTTATTATTATTATTATTATTATTATTTATTTTCAACATGATTGAATTACAGTAATACAAGCACATTGCTGGTGGCAAGAGTAGAGCAAGGCCCCATAACAACATGTGCCTTACCACCAGTGTATGATCTAAATATAATCTTAACTACTGTCTAAACCTAAAGTAATGCTATTTATACGTAATATGTTACTTTCCGACGTAGCGTCATCACTGTGGATGACATTTTCAAGGGACTGCTGTTCTTTTGTTTGCTTGCCTCTGTTGCAAACGTCCACTTCTTTTTGGAACTGCCAGGATAGCGGTGGACGGCTCTATTTTGTTGTTGTTGTTGTTGTGATGGTGGTGGTGGTGGTGGTTGAGGTGGTTGTGGAGGTGGCGGAGGTGGTGGTGTAGGTTGGTCTTGTGGATAATGATGCTGTTGATGATGCTGTTGTTGATGCGGTGGTAGTTCTTGGTTTGGACGCATTTTCTCCGTTGAGAGGTGATTAATCAAATTAATGACAGGAATCCACGAATCACTTAGTTTGTAACCACCTACATCTCCATTCATATTATAAGGTGTTTTTGAAATTTCAATTGACTCCCTTATGAGCCTTGGCCAGAAAGCAGATTCTTGGCAAATTATTTTTGTTTTGTCAACATGAATCTCATGCCTTGAATCAGCCATATTATCTATGGCATGCTTAGCGATTGCAGACAACTTGACGTGACCCTTGTTACAATGGTATTTTGTGTTCCTTTACTCTTGTTGCCACTGTCCTTAAAGTTTGGCCTACATAGCTACAGCCACACTTGCAAGGGATTTTATAATCTCCACTCTCGGCTAGATGTTCTGGGTCCTTTGACGATCTAAACATGGTAGAAATTTTATTTATAGGCTTAAATATTGTCTTGTGTATATAATAGTTTTGTGACCAAGGGGTGAAGATTGGTGTGTTAAAGTTGGACTATCGTTGTCTGCAATTTCTATGAACAGGTGAGATGGATAATGGTGATTTAAAAAAGTATTTTGAGGAATTTTAGATGACAAACAAAACATGTGTAACAAATAAATGAGTCAAAGCTCCAAGAATTCTATGAAAAGGACAGGTCTTCTTGTTCAAATTGTTAAGCAGTGGATTATCTTGTTTTATGTGTTTCTGCGTATGAAGGATGGTTGAAGATGTAGGGTCAGTTATAAACGACGGTAGTATTAATAATGCTAAGTTAAAAAGAAATATGAGTAAAAAGGAGTTAGAAAAGTAGCTAGAAATTCTAGGCTTAAATAAAGAGGGTAATAAAGAGGTGCTGATCAAAAGGCTAACACTCGCTGTTCAGAAAACTGATGGCGTCTGCGAGCTAGGCCTAGGCCCAGACCCAGAGCTTCGATACACGTGCAAATGTAAAGAACTATCGATCGAAGTAGAACTAACAAAGAAGATAGTAGAAGAAAAGGAAAAGGTAATTACCGAAATGACAAAACGATTAAATATCCAAGCAGAGATGATAACATTTCTTCAAAACATAATACATGGTAAAAGTGAGGATAAGGTAGTCCCGCAAATAGCTGTGATGCATGATGGCGAATCGATATGTCAAAAAGATGCTGACATGCGAGCGGATACTTCGACTGATCGACACGGCAAGAAAGGTCGATCGGAACAAGGAGGCGGATGCGGCGGATCAACAGAGAACAAGAACTCAACCTACAGCGCGATCGTGAATCGAAGTCAAAATACCAAGACCCAAGAGTTGGCTGTAATAGTCAAACCAAAAGCACACGCCGCACAAGATAGCAAGAAAACAATAGAAGAAGTAAAAAGGGCAGTAAACCCTAGTGAAATGGGAATAGGAGTTACTAAAGTTAAAGAAATCAGAGATGGGGGAGTGGTGATAGTCTGTGACAGCAGAGAAGGACTGCAGGCTATTCAAAAAGAGACAACTGTAAAGCTTGGGAACGACTACGACATAACAAAACCAAATATAAAAAATACGGTTAAGATAATGGCTATTGGGGTTAGCAAAGAGGATGAACTAAGTGAAAATGAAAACTGGGTAAAGGAAATATGCAAACAAAATGGGCTCAACACCATATGTAACAACCGAGAAAACTTCTGCATGAAAATTGTACATATCAAGAAAAACTACAACAAAAGAACAGTTAATATAATATTTGAAGTGGACAAGGAAACTAAAGAAGACGTGAGTGATAGAATTAAAATAGGGTGGAATGTATGTAAGGTGGTCGAATATATACATGTGATAAAGTGTTTTAAATGCTGCCAATATGGCCTCACAATGACGAACTGTAAAAATGGACTTGCGTGCTGCTACTGCGGTGGGTACCATAAATCCCCAGACTGTACAGCAGACTCTGCTAGCTGCATTAACTGCATACAAGCAAATAACAGATATGGTTTACAATTAAATGAAAACCACAATGTGTGGGATAAAGAATGTGAATGCTATAAGCGCATTGAACAAAACGTAGCTCAGAGGCAAAGGTTTGGGTAATCTTATCCGCTTCGGACATCTCTACACACCAGACGGCACAATCATCCTAGATATTAATATTATTAGTAATTAGAATTAAAATTAGAATTATTTATTGCACTATCCCTCTTTACAGAGAATTGTGTTATACAGATACCATGTATTTGTCCAATGAATAAAAAAAACTTAACTTACTTAGGTACTTGGTGTAGCTTTCCAAGGTAACGTGCTATGCAATCTGTAGTAAATTTCACATATGGCAGGGAAGCGAGTTTCGGAGGATTTTCAGGTTTCTCAATTAATTCTCTGTTGTCCTCAGTTCTGTTGAAAGCTCGGCGAATGTTGATCTCACTATAGCCATTGCTCTTCAATATAGCTGTCAAGGCTTTCTTTTCTTGTGGGAAGCTTTGCTTATCTGATAACCGTTTTGCCCGGGAACCGAGAGAATTAATGACTGAATGCTTTTGAGATGGATGGTGGTGTGAAGTAGCCTGTAGATAGAGGTTTGTATGGGTAGGGTCTCGATAAACAGCATGGCCCAACTTTCCGCTGTCAAGTCTCGTAAGCATCACATCAAGAAACAGTAAACGTTTATCCACCTCTACTTCTATGCTGAATTGAATATTTTGACGAATACTATTTAAATGATTATGCAATTGTCTTAATTCATCCGCAGTGCCTGGCCAAATGCAAACTATGTCATCTATAAACGTTTACAGAAAACTGGTTTAATAACGGCCGTGCTAAGAGCTTTCTTCTCGAGATGGGTCATGTAAATATTGGCAACTACTGGGCTAAGAGGGCTGCCCATAGGAGCTCCGCTTGTTTGCTCGTACAACTCTCCCTCACACGTGAAAAAAGTAGAATTAAGGCAATGCTTAGCCAGATTTACAATATGAGGTGCCAAAGGCATGACATCATTCAATACCGTTATTGCTTCCTCATTCGGGATGTTTGTGAACAAAGATACAACATCAAAACTTACTAACATATGATTAGGTTGAATGTCCAGATCCTTTTTCTTTTCTATAAAATGATAATGAGTTTTTTACATAAGACTCAGACTCGGGTACAAGAGGTTGCAGTTGTTTCGCCACATAAGCAGCTAGAAGTTGCGTAGGAGAGTCTATTGCACTGACGATTGGCCTGAGAGGTATACCTTCTTTATGTATTTTTGGTAATCCATACATTCTTGGTGTTTTAGCGTCTAGAATAGTTAAATGCTTTTTGACTAAAGATAATTTTTTTATGAGAGCAATCGTTTGTGTTTTAATGCGGTTAACGGGATTTATAGTAATCCGTTGATAAGAATCAGTATCTAGCAGAGCTCTAATATTTCGTGAATAGTCATCAGTGTCCATAACGACTGTAGCATTACCCTTAGCTGCTTTTAGAACTACTCTTATCCTTTCTCAGCTTATTGAGTGCAACTAGTTCCTGCCTCTCGATGCTATTTTGTGGAAGTTTTGTTACCTTAATTATTCTTGAAACTTGTTGCCTGGCTTCCTCTGTTTTTTCACGTGGCAAATATTTCACTGCGGTCTCAACACCTGCAATGATTTCTTCAATAGGCATTCTATTCGGTGTCACAGCGAAATTCAATCCTTTAGCTAATGCATTCAGTGCTAGTTAGGGGATGTCCACACTAGACATATTGTGAACCACTTTGTTGATTGAAGATTCTTCTTCGCCTGTATTCACAGAATTAACTCTAGATTTTTTCACCAGTTTTGTAAACTTTTTATAGTGAACTTCTCTTATCTTAGAAGAAAGGTAATAATGCACTTTGTTAGCTGTCAATCGCTCAATACGTTCCCAATCGTACGGGCTTAATACCAGCCCAGTTTAAGATGTAAATAATATAAATCAAGTGAAATGAAATACGTCGGGAAGTAAGGAATAATGTAAGTTATTCACCACCACGACGCGACGAAACATCCCGTCAATG
>JAMZAV010003078.1:0-72932 GCA_024449915.1 Sweltsa coloradensis
TGTTTTTTGGAGTTTTTTTTTTTTTTAATTTTTTTTGGGTGGGGGGAAAGGGTAAAAATTTTCTTATTTGTATACTATTGTGTTACTTTTGTTTTAGAATTTTTTCTTTTTTTTGATCTGAATTTATTGTATCACAACAAAATAAGAGTCAGAGTATTGTTATTTGTTTGTTGTTAAAGAGACTTGCAGACAAGCTACGTAAGTAGTTTTGCGGAGTCTGAAATTGTTGTATTTTGTATTTTTTTCCCAAAAAAAGAACAATTAAAAAAAAAAAAAAAAAAAAAAACGGATATAGAACAGTCTGGAAATAAATGTGGATATAGAACAAAGCGCGTTCACTGAACAGTCCCAGCCGCTGTCCATTTGTTCCATATCCAATGCGAAAAAAACTTTAAAAATTCCTGTATTAAAACTGTGTCATTTTTTCTACTTTTTAAAGTGGGTTACCATAACTGCATGTCGAAAGGTGTCTTCTGTGAAATTTTCAGCCACTAATCTTTGATAGGGCATGGGAAAAAAATACTGAACCTTTAGACGCCTTTATCTCCGAATGACACGGAACGGATATAGAACAGTCTGGAAATATGCCAGCGTATTGTTATCTGAATTATTGTATCACGACAAAATGAGAGTCAGAGATATTGTTATATATGTTTTGTGTGTAAAGAGACTCTGCAGACAAGCTACGTAAGTAGTTTTGCGGAGTCTGAAATTGTTGTATTTTGTATTTTTTCCAAATAAAGAACAATACAAAAAAAAAAAAAAAAAAAAACTACTACTACTACTACAACTACTACTACACCACACCACCACCACCACACCACTACTACTACTGCTACTATCTAGTTCGTCAGTTTCAATTGCCCATCGATTCTGACCAAACGGGTGGGGCTACAACGTTCATATTTTTCATGGACATTAAAGTAATAGTGATGTATAGTGATGTAATTCCTTTTGAAAGAAGAAGTTTAAAAAAATTACTGGAAGGCTTCCAAATAAAGGTTTTAAAATAAGCCTTATACAGGCATACAATCAACAAGTAACTATAGTTACGTGACAATAATCGCCTACATTGTTTACAAAAAGCAAGTCTTTGGACCACTATATATTTCCATTCTATTGTTAATTGGTAAAACCATAGCAATTAAATCGACTTTGAAAAAATTATTATATTTTAACAAATAATTTTGCAATGGAACTTGAAAAAGTAATGAGATCCACACATAAAAAAAACTTGTAAAAATACAGCCAAACCTTACACACACAAAAGAAATAAAATCTAAAAAGGCCAAGCTCATCTACCATTCCACATTTGCGCATTCTTAATCATAAACGTACAGTGTCCCGTAACAACATCCTTGAAAAGCTTGACAAAATAGAATTTGCATGACCATTACGTTAAAATTAATTAGAAAAAAAATTGGATGAACTATTACGTTTAAATTAATAGTTACAAATTCTATTTTGCAAAGCTTTTCAAGGATGTTGTTACGGGACACTGTACGTTTATGAATTAAGAATGCGCAAATGTGGAAGGGTAGATGAGCTTGGCCCTTTTTTAGATCTCATTTCTTTTGTGTGTGTAAGGTTTGGCTGTATTTTTACAAGTTTTTGTTATGTGTGGGTATAATATACAAAACAACGCAGCTAAGAAACATTTTACACAACTTCGTAGAATATTTCAACACCCCTCTGAATTTATAAAACCCTGCGCCCCTGGACGTTCAATATTTGTACTATTTATGGCTATACTGATCAATAAATAAACAATAGAAATAAAACAAAGTAAAAGTAAAAAATATTTCACACATATTATTCCCCTTACCCCACACCCCAGTATTTGACAATATTTTGCGGGCTTCACATAAAAGCATCATTATTATTTTTAGTGTTGTCAACTTTGCGTAGCAAAATTGATGAATTTCTAGGATGTGATTTAAAATGTATAAAATATAATAAAATAAATATAATAAAAATAATAAAATAATAATAAAATACAATCATTCTAGATTTAAATATGTCCTAATAATTAAATGTGATAGGTGGTAAATCGTACATCACATAATTGCCTACTGCCGCCGCCCCCTTTTAAAGCTTGACGTCAATTTGAACAGCACCTTGATACATTACACATTAACTGTAATTGTATGGGTACCCACTACCCACCCACCCCGAGAGTACTAACACTAGAAGTTTGATCATTTAGTTTTACTGTTCTATGATTCAATATTTATTTGGTCAACTGTAAGCTTTTAAATATCCATTCTTTCAACGCATTGCGCGCACGCCTTACCGAAGAATACACTAGGCGGCCATGACAAATTCAAAGCGATACCATACCTCGACGGTGGCGCGCTCCAGCGGCAAAAAGTTTGGAGAGTGCCCTGTTATTAGAAATACTAGGTCGAGAAGTTAGTTGACAGGATGAAAGGGCGGGGTTGGGATGGTTTGGACATATTTTTTAAATTATTATTGATTCTCTATTTGCAACAGATAATGTAATCAACTAGTGCAAATTTAATAGAGAAGAGATGAGAGGAAACCCGGTAACGGCACGTAGCCTACTTCTTTCGAAAAGTACCACGGGGACCAACGGCTTTACGTCCCATCCGAAAGGATGGTGTAACCTTGACGGTCATATAGGTTCCTCCACTTAAACCAGACTGTCGACCAGACATTGAGGAGAACGAAGCTGTTACACGAGCTCTCGAACCCTCCATCTGCTCTACCAGCAATATACGTGTGTTTCAGGGCAGAGCGGTCACCCACTCTACCCCTACCACGCCGGAAAGTGGCTTAACTTTGGTATTCGAGTGAGAACCGGCTAAGCGACCATGGTTAAACCGCTGGCTATGTGTATGAAACAAAATGACAGTAGAGAGGATATCCAAGAACATTTATTAAATAAGGAATGAAGGAAGGTAGAAGAAGAAGGTAAAGGCTAAGGGAGAGATGGAAGGAGACCATAGCAGGAGAGAGCTGCACTACAAAAGACGATTGTAGCCAGCATTGTTTACGAGACAATCACAGTGGCTGGCTACATGCATAGGTGGGAGGGGTAATGACGCTGTGTAGTGTGTATTGCCTGTCCCATGAAATAGAGGAATAGATCGCGAGCGGGAAAATTAGTTTTGAGCGGCTGGGTATTCCATCAAGTCCACATTAGTACACAAACATTAGTTTGTTAAAATGATCCTTTCGTTAAAACGAGGGGTGGACCGATACCGATACCGATATTGAGAATCGGCCGATACCTGTGGTATCGGTAGAATCGGTATCGGAACATTTTGCCGATACCAAATCCGATATTATCTCAGTCAATTTACGTACGTACGTACGTAGTGTTGAAGTCTACCGTTAGATTGAGCTACTTGCCGCGAGCGCGGTGCGCCGAGTCTCCGATAGAGTGCGTTGCTATTCTATCGACTTGCACCTTCGACTTCGAGTTCGATCTATCAAAGTCGCTGTTTCCGTGCTCGCATCATCGCATCGTATGACGGATGACGTGTTTGTGACTGTTGTTTGTTTCACTTTTGATGAATTCGTAACGAGAAATTAAAGAGTTTAAGATGTTGGTAAAAAAGCGGAGCGAAGTTTGGAAGTACTTTAAAGAAAATGCAAGCAACCCGCAACGTGCTCTTTGTATGTTGTGCAAGCAATACGTCTCGCGAGGCGGTAACAACGCCAAGAGCTTCACCACTAGCAAAATGCAAAAGCATATTGCTCGATACCATTCAAGCATTCTAATTGAGCCCACGCCTTGCCCATCTGACGAGGTTGGCCCAGCTACGCCTGGAAAAAAATCGCGTACGGCTATACCAGACTCGGATAACGAGAATGAAAGGGAAGACGATTGTTTGCCTCTAGGGGCGCATTCCGATACTCGCTACGTAGCGCAGTAGCCCCCTCCACCCATTCCGAAATTAGCTCCAAACGCCCCGCCTTGTGTTCCGAAATACGCTACTGGAGCATTCTCAGCGCGCTCCTAACGCTGAGGGTTTTCAGCCCGGCACTAGGAGCGTTCCGTGGAGTGGGGGTAAATCAAGATGGCGGCAACTGATGATTTACGAAAGGACTGCTGAAAATAGCACGTAAACTGTAAGGATGTCTGCGTAGTCCATTAGTTCTCCAAGTTTAAGGTTTGGAAATAATTGTTGATGAAAGAATCAATGAAATAACCATTAATTAAGCATTCTTCTAATTAAGCAATCTGATAATTTCACGGTCAGCCATGTTTTAAACGCTACAGCGGTTCGGAATGTTGGAGCATAATCATACGCTCCACTGCGCTACAGAGACGCTACAGCCGTAGCGACTGGAGCGAATATCGGAATGCGGCCTAGATACACTTGGGAAAGGCCTACTACAAACGCCAAGGCGTTCTCTAAGCCCTCAGCCTTCAACTTCTGCTTCTGCTTCTTCTGGATTTACAGGTAGGGCCTAGGCCCTAGCCCTGTGCATTACGTAAAATAGCCTACACAAATTCTAGGCCTAGCCTTCATAGAGATTTATTTAATTATATTGTGAAGTTGTGGACCTAGGCTAGGCCTAGGGTAGGCCTAGGCCTAGATTAAAACTTAAGTTTGCCTAGGACTAAGGCCCTGGGACTAGGCCTAGACCCTACATCTAGGACTAAAATCAAATAATTTAATTAAATAATGCATCATGCTATTGATCTTCATTAGGGCTAGGCTAGGCCTAGGCCTAGTTCCTTATTCCTTTGTTTTACTTTTGTAAGTTGTGTGGGTGGTGTAGTCCCTACGCATGTAGGCA
The DNA here is from genome assembly GCA_024449915.1 of Sweltsa coloradensis. Classification (NCBI taxonomy): domain Eukaryota; kingdom Metazoa; phylum Arthropoda; class Insecta; order Plecoptera; family Chloroperlidae; genus Sweltsa; species Sweltsa coloradensis. The sequence continues at coordinate 4,774 of JAMZAV010003078.1, forward strand.
AAGTGTATGCCTAGTTCTAAATAAAACAGGAAAGTGATAACATTTTAATTTGTGTTAATTTTTTTTATTCTTTATTGTTTGTTTGTTGTAGTTTTTACTTTTTAGAAAGTAGGCCTAGTCAAATGGGGCCTACTGCATAAAGTGGTATCGGTATCGGTATCGGTAAACAAATAAACGGTATCGGTATCGGCAAATTATGGTATCGGTCCACCCCTAGTTAAAACGACTTCGTTGAAATGACTATGTTTAACAATTACGAACATTGGAATTTGGGCGGGACTAATCTAGCCAGTGACATGCCCAAAGATACACGGCACTCGATCTTCAGGGCCATACTCTAACCCTACTTATTAGGCCTAGCTTGTTCGCACGGATGACTGTAGGATAGACCTGCAATTTATGCTCACAGTAATGCGACAAAAACCATGGCCTAAGTCTAAGGAATTGTAGACATACGTCTGGATTTAATTGCACACTAATCCACAATAATAACGGAAAATAGCGTTGATCAATTTTCACGTATAGGGATAGGCTAATGAGCAGACAGACATACTTTTCTTGAGCATCGCCTTGCTCGGTCCCTCTGAGGCTGTGTTTGACAAATTATTAGACAGATATACTTTATATGCAAAGGCTAGGCTACCAGGCCATATTTTAGGGGTTAAAATGGATTGGCCTACATTTAAAGTACCCAAAACTATGATTTTGTTGTCCCAATGTCCGACGGAACTTCTTCGGTTCATACACGAAGCCTGGGAGTTTGATATGTTTTCCATCGTCTCTGGCAATAGATCCACTAGAAGATAATAAAAACAAACACGAGAACTTCTCAACTAGAGTCTATGCATAGCCCTAGCAAGGATAATGTTATGATTTAGGCTATATATAGATTTAAAAAAGCTAGAGCATACGTATTCGGTTATGAGCGTCCATTGCCAAATCTGACAGCTGGCATTCCCGAAGACCTATAATCCTTTGCAAACGCTCGAGCATGCGCATTTAATTTAAAAAATGGTCTATTAATGGCTTTATTTGGGGTGATAGCAGAGACAAACCAACATAGAAAAACATTGAGAAGATTATTTGAGGATAACGTGAGTCTATTCAGATTAATACAACAAAGTTAAGATCATGTTAAGTAGGGGTGTGGAAAGGGAACCCAACAGCTTACCTGGTCGGTGACTGCAGGGGTCTCGTAGAAGAAAGACACAAATAAATAAACATAATACAAGAAGACGTCGAAACTGTTTCGGCCAAACAGGGCCTTGCTCACTCGACGAGAGCGGAGAGTTAACTAAACTAGGTTTGTACAGATATATACAGTTATTTACAAGTCACGCCAGTGGCGCTGTTGGGTGGGGGTGGAGTGCAGGAGAACTAGGAGGGGGGGGGGAGCAGTGGAGTACACCCTAACGGATGTTGAGGTTAGGGGGAAGCCTCGAGTTGGTAATCCACTGGTGAGCCAGCTCCCACCTCCTCAATTCATGTTCATTGCAGTGGGCAGGTAGGGCTCTCACAACACTGGCCTGGTAGCATTCGTTGAAAGGCAGGTTGTGAGATGCAGCATGTAGGGCCACTGGTTTTTCAATGTTGCCTGCCTTGGTATCGTGTCTATGGCCATTCATTCGTGTGTTGAGGGCGTTGGTAGTAAGGCCTATATATTCAGCTGGGCATCTACTGCACCTCAACTGATAAATGACGTTGGTGCTTTGGCATGTGTTGTGTCCCTGGATGGCGTATGTTCTGTCCGTGGCTCTCGCTGTAAACGACTCGGTGGGTAGATTGAGTTGGCATGTTTTACAGCGAGCGCTGTCACAGGGGTAGGAGCCAGGTGGTAGGGCTACTTGGGGTGTGTCGGTCCTGTTCCGGGGGTTGCGTTTAACCAACAAGTCCTGGATGTTGGGCGGACGCTTGAATGTTACCCGCGGGATGTTGAGGTTTTTGGTCAGGGTGGAGGTGTTAAGCAGATGACTGTTCCTCTTCATGATGCCGTTGAGGGCATGTAGGCCAGGGTGCCACTGGGTGATGAGGGGGATTGTGTTCCCTTGTGTGCGAGTGGTTGGGTCTCTGGGGGCACGAGTCATCTGCTGTTGGATCAGTTTAGGCGGGTAGCCTCGGTTGCTGAAGGCTTCCGAGATTTTGCTGCAGTATGCGGCCAAGTCCTCCTTGTCGGAGCATATTCTCCGGCCCCGGGTGGCCATGGAAAAAGGTAGGGCCTGCTTCACATGCCAAAGCACCAACGTCATTTATCAGTTGAGGTGCAGTAGATGCCCAGCTGAATATATAGGCCTTACTACCAACGCCCTCAACACACGAATGAATGGCCATAGACACGATACCAAGTCAGGCAACATTGAAAAACCAGTGGCCCTACATGCTGCATCTCACAACCTGCCTTTCAACGAATGCTACCAGGCCAGTGTTGTGAGAGCCCTACCTGCCCACTGCAATGAACATGAATTGAGGAGGTGGGAGCTGGCTCACCAGTGGATTACCAACTCGAGGCTTCCCCCTAACCTCAACATCCGTTAGGGTGTGTGTACTCCACTGCTCCCCCCCCCCTCCTAGTTCTCCTGCACTCCACCCTTACCCAACAGCGCCACTGGCGTGACTTGTAAATAACTGTATATATCTGTACAAACCTAGTTTAGTTAACTCTCCGCTCTCGTCGAGTGAGCAAGGCCCTGTTTGGCCGAAACAGTTTCGACGTCTTCTTGTATTATGTTTATTTATTTGTGTCTTTCTTCTACGAGACCCCTGCAGTCACCGACCAGGTAAGCTGTTGGGTTCCCTTTCCACACCCCTACTTAACATTAACTAGCCATTTGGCATCTCCTATCTATCACCAAAGTTAAGATCATGTTAGCTTACCTTGAAAAACTTGCCTAGGGCAATGTAGTCGAGTCCATCCGAACAGTTAAACACGACACACTGCTTGGCCACTGCCTTAGCCAGATCTTTGGTTGTCTCTGTCTTGCCTGTGCCCGCCGGCCCTTCTGGGGCTCCCCCAAGGTGAAGGTGGAGGGCGCCAAACAGCGTGCGGTAGCACCTGAGGAGATAGGGGTTCAATTAGTGGTCTGGTCGCTAACCTGAGGCAGCTCTGTGGAATTACGATTTCTGATGCAGCCCCCCTTAAGTTTGGAGCCAAGTGGTCGAAACAAATAACTAGGAAAACGCTAAAGTCCCGTCGCGTTGTTGAGCGAGCACCGGTACGTGCAACACGACCCGAGTACGACATTCCCATAATGTTACATACCAATAAGTCTTTAAGGTCTTGACTGATTTAGCTGAAAATTTGTAAAATAGGAGAGAATGTTGTACTTATTGACCCTGCAAAATTTCATAATGATCGGAACATTTTTATTTTTTATAGCAAACGATCGGATTTTGTTCAAAAACTATACAGCAACCCGCATAGGTGGTATGTACATGTGTGCAAAATTTCAGGTCGATCAGAGAAATGGTGCGACCTGTACCGAAGCAGTAACAGAAAAGAAAAAAAACAGACATTCGAGCCATAAGTCAAGTGGAGACGCTCGCTCAATTATAACTAGGTAGGTATACAATATACAACAGTGCCTATCGAGTCATGTCTCAATGCTCTGCAGTAGGGATGTGCGAACGTTCAAAATTCGAAACAATACTATGGAGCATTACTGTCAGCTGGAGAACTACATAGCCAATCAGATCTCATTACCCCTGGCGCATTCACTCGGCGCCTTGTCTGAACTGCATACATTAAGTGACCAGACCACAAAAATCACGCTCATGAAATCATCTCAAGATACGTAGCACTGTAGTCTGTTGGGTGGAATAAATACAACTGTAGGGTAATGACCTACTGACCTGTCTGTAAGTGGTGTAATGACAAGTCGGGGAGAGTTGCCAAGATATTCGTAACCATACATTAGAGTTGAGTTGATCATTCTCGTGGCAAGCTGGCCCTCTTCCCAGTAGTAACGCAACTGGCAGAGCCACTGGAAGTCATTGTCTTTCTCCACCTGAAATTTGTATTTTTATTAATAATGGATAACAGATAATTTTGTGGTAATCATGTTGGTAATATAGTAAAAAAGATTGTGAAGAAGATAGGCTTATCTATGAAGTAAAACAAGCAAACTAATTAAGTCTGATTTTTATTTAGGGATCAAAGAGTGAAAAGACCATAATAACTTGCCCACAGATATTAAAGAAATCAGATCGTTGGACATGTTGAGTGAACTTGGTAAATTTATTAAGAATTCAACAAGAGTGCCTAAAAGTGACATCTCTAGTTCAATTCAGTTCAGCTCAGTTTTATTAGCATCTGTATACGGTAGTTTTAGTAGAGATTTGTGGGCGCTGCCATCTTGGCTGTGACGTCACGGAAGTGCTGCTAGAAACTCGTTTCCACCATGCAGCACATGTTAGCACAGCACCTTCATGGCGCCGGTTGTTTTTGTTGGCGCCATGAAGGTGCTGTGCATAGATACTACTATACCTCCACCCGTAGATGTGCTACTCTCTGCAGGCGACATGAAGAACTGTTTGAGACTAGTGGCGGTGCGCCTTGCTCGGACTTTTAACTAACTGAGGTTATGTGGTAATGCAGTTCCCTACTATTTCTACTTATTATTCTGAAATATAAAAACTAAATTTACTAACAATGTAACTACAAAAATAGAACACATGGTTAACAATAAAAATATATTATTTATTGAAATACAAGACAATTTGTATACAATCACATTTTTCATAGTTATTAGTTACTAGGGAAACGCCAAAGTCGTTGTTGGACGAGTGAGTGAGCCATGTGTTGAGTACCCGGTAACATTTCTTTTCTTCCCCTTACCTTAGGCCTCCCTATAGCCTATCATAGGCTACAGTGGAGCATTTTGGCCTAAACTATGGCCTAAACTTTTACACAACTCCCGGACCAACAATCTACCATTAAGCAAGACCCGGCAGTCACACGGAATATTCAGTTTAAGACTGCCAACAACAGCAACCTCCGGCACAGTGATTTCCACCAATACCCTATTATTTATACGAATATAATTATCAAACTTAAATGCAAATGTTCCCGGGTCGGGTACTCACCACATGACTCGCTCACTCGTCTAACTACGACTTTGGCGTTTCCCTAGTCTAGTTGGCTAAAGCGCCCTTGTAGCCGAAATGTGTGAGACGTGGGTTCAATCCCCTGGTCGGGAAAGATTTTGTAATTTCTAGATTGTATTTAAAAAATAATTAAACATGTTTTGAAATGCATATAACGCAGTGTAGTCCATCATCTGTGGCAATAGGGCCTACTATGGTAAACATAGCCAGTACGAAATACGTGAAAATATTGCAAGGTTTACTCAATCTACGAGCGGAATTTGGGGGTACCTTGACGTCCAACATTCGACAGACCTTGCATGGGCACGGCATTAAACGGCCAGGCGAAAAACAAACAAAAAATATATTTTCAAAATCTAAAACATTGTCGTTAAAATAATTTCTAAACATTGGAAGTCTATTTTTCAGTTTATCATTTCTTGTAGGTTTAAATCGCAATGAATCTTGCTGATTTTGTTAGCAGTTCTCAATAAACTCGTACCGGATGTCTGTTTAAAATTTCAGCGCAATCTGTTCAGCGATTCGGCTGATTTTCAACGTACACACCACACACACACGCACGCACGCAGAAAAACAATTAGGGCCGTTTAAGTCGAATGGAAATCACTACGTTCGCTACGCTCACTCGTTCAATAAAATAAATAATAATATATTCAAAGAACATGGTATAAATTACAACATGATTAACATAACATGATGGAAATACAAACATGATTGTGAAGGGATTTTGATATACGCGGAAATCAATGTACCCGGGCGGGTAGGTAGTGAAATTAGGGATGACGAAACCCGACTTTTTTTACGACCCGGGTACCCGTCCACTTTACCCGCGGGTTACCCGGGTAGTAACACAAAAAATCGTGTGTGGTGTCTAATGGACTAATATCTCGGACGTAATGCTGTTCTGATTGATTGATTGGATATTGCTTTACGTCTCATATTTATGCAACTTGGCTAATCGAGACGAAGGGAGGGACGTAAGGGGAGACGCGGGGGGACAAGGGGTGGACAGGCCTGCAGCCACAAGCGTTTGGGGAGGGCAGGGTTCCCCCACGTCGTGGTCGTCTCCGTCTGTGTCATCATCCGTTCGTGTTGTCATTGTCGTCGCCGTCGGGGAGGTAGTCAAAGGGAAGGGGAAAGTCCCCGACGACGACCCAGAGCTCGCCATTAGTTTCAGGGAGAAGAACTCCCTAATCACTGGCGAAACCACGAGAAGGTTGCGAGTTGGAATTTGATGGCCCAATGCTGTTCTGTAAACAATGACGTGTTGATGAAGTAGTATTTCATAATCACAAAAGAAAGAGGAACAGCAGCGAGCCGAGATAACACTCACTGTTCGTTACATGTTTTATATCTTGTCAGTCACAGTCAAGTCAAGGTCACAATGCGTTGGCGCGGGGCGTGGGAGGGGGGGGGGGGCTGGAGCCCGAATGATAGTAAACATGATAAGGAAAGGCAATTATCACCATGGGTGATAGCTTTTAAGTTTTGAATTCTAGCAGATTGAAAACATAAGTGATGTTGTGACTGGTAATTATTTACGCGGTATAATCTCTGGAAGATCGCATGAGCAGTTAGGCAGGAGGGGGGTGGGGGGGGGGCATACTCAGCACACTACAACAAGTCGGCGGCATGAACAAAGGACATTATAATTCAGAAGAAAAACGCCGTCAATAAGCACAAAAGATAATGAGAAAGCGCATGTTTACATTAGCCTTACGCCTGAAATGTGACATCTCAATTCAGGAACTGGGTTAGTGATGAATATGATAGATAGTGATGTAAGAAATTCATAAAACCTGACAGTGATCAGACATGTCTCTTGTCCAATGTGGTATTATTGTACCCGTTACGCCATCTGTCTTCATGGTAGCTGGTGGCGGGTTGACTTCTTGGATGTCACAGATGTAGTCCTCATGGCGTCATCTTGATGATCATAATGGTATGCAGGGCTCAAAAAATACCATGCCCGAGATGACCGGGGCATGTAAAAAAAGTAGTCGGGCACGTAGATTATTTTCCCACATGCCCGTCTAGGCATGTGGGAAATCTCTCACTATCGCCCGCGCTTAGCCCTTAGCTCTCGCAGCCTGGGAAAAAAAGATAAGTCCACTTGTCCAGTAACAGGCCCCATGCGTGGTGATTGCAGGCCATTAAGATAACACTCGATGTTCCTTGCGTCTGGTTTATATCTTGTCACAGTCTATAGTCTAGGTCACGATGCGTTGGCGCGGGTTGAGAGGGCTGGAGCCTGAATGCCAGTAAACAAGATACGGAAAGGCCAGCCTTGGTCATCTTGGTCTTCATAATGGCATGGTAGTCTTCACTCTTCATGTCATCTCATCTTCTTGGATGTTAATGTGTTATAGTTGGCCGATTCATACAGCCATTAGCAAGAAACTGCCTACGGGCTATTCCGTAGAATTAATTTAAAACTAATAAGGGCATAGCCTAGCAATACTCGTCCTGGGCCCTTTCTCACCTTTGATGGTCAATGATAATCACTTTCTATATTGATTGGTCAGTACATTGAAACATTTTATTATGCCTCGAAATTATTGCCTTCGAATATTGTAGGCCTACATAATTGCCATGTGACTTTCACGTGCGTTTCTAAGACTTTTGTTTTATCAATATTTTGAAGTAAACAACTGCTATATCGGCCAATAATCGATTAGTCGCGCAAAAAAGCGACGATAACACTCTGATGCTCGGACTTTGAACTACTGAAACTCGAAACAAATGAAGGAACACTGCCACACGATTTAGCATTGCTCTTTCAGCACCCTGGTGCTGTGCTTACATGTGCTGCATGGTGGAAACGAGTTTCTAGCAGCACTTCCGTGACGTCACAGCCAAGATGGCAGCGCCCACAAATCTCTACTAAAACTACCGTATAGGTTACATTGTAACATTGGGTTTTTCAATACATTATAAATATGTATTATATATAATATAAATAAAATAAAGCAACAATACAATGCAATACAATTTGGTTTACTACCGTATACACTAACTATACTAGCCTGTTACATAAATGAGCATTAACTACTCCGGTCTAACTACTATAAACATACATATTTACAAATGCTTTTCCACAGCAAGGATGTCGAATTAATAAACCGTGATACATTTTGCTATCTACCAGGTAAACATGTCACCTCTTTCATTGTTGATATATTCATTTATCGTGTAGAAACAGTTTTCTATCAGGTATGTTTTTATTGCTAGTATCTGTTTGTCTGTGTTTGTTAAATATTTTATGTTAGGAGGTAGTCTATTAAATAAGGTTATGCCCATATTTATTATCGATGTCTGTCCCTTTTTTGTGTTGTATTGGCTGGAATGAAGATGCTCTTTCTGTCGAGTGTTGTGCGCGTGAACTTGTGTGTTTGAAATCCTCTCTGCTTTTAATAGTTTGTTTTAAAATTTCTAAGATGTAAAGGCTTGGAATAGTCATGATAAGAAGATTTTTAAAAGCTTCTCTACATGATTCCATATTTTTTATGCCTTCAATGGTCCTGATTGCTCTCTTTTGAAGTATAAAAGTATCTTGTGAATTTGTCAAATTTCCCCACATGGGGATAGCCGATTTTAAGGCGTGCTTCAAAATATGCGTGGTACGCCAGTTTTGTAGTTTCTCTGCCAATACAGTTTTTAATCACCTTCAGGGCATAGCAGGCAGATGCCAATTGAGATAATATAATTATTTTATTATGTGAATGACAGCATATACAGTAAATGTGAAACATTAGTTTTATAGTAGGCCGCTATGATGCTGCTATTATGGTATTTTTAGACAGAAATTTTAAAAATGCCTCCACCGGCAAAGAAATGAGGTACATCTGGTGTTTGGGCAGATGATATAGCCATCTGAGCTATGAAGACAACAGATTAAATACAGTCTATCTATTTGAATTTGTTGGTGTATGTATATATTATAAAATGGTATTATAGGCAAATTTTAATAAGTGCCTCATCAGGAAATGAACCTCTGCTGTATGCATGTATGCGTGTATGCGTGGATGCGTGGGTGAGTGCGTGTATGCGTGTACGCGTGCATGCGTGTATATGTGTGTGTCTGTATGTATGTACGTATGTACGTATGTATGTATGTATGTATTGTTTAACTTGTTCGTCATGAATAAACATTGCAACACTGTATGCAGGGTGCAACTTAACAACTTTGTAGAGGGGGGGGATGGCTGAGAATAGTAATTTCGTTGGCAAACCGGGGTCTGAGGCGAAGCCGGAGGCGAATTTTTTTGGGGGTTTTATTGCCCTTGAGATGGCCTTAGAAGCGATCTGATGAAAATTTTTGGGTCATTATTGCCCTCGAGATGGCCTTAGAAGTGATCTGAGGAAAAATTTGGGGGTATTATTGCCCTCAAGATGGTATTAGAAGCGATCTGAGGTATTATTTTGAAAGGAATATGTGTAAATTGACGCATTATTTATTAACATTACGAGATAAAGTCACTTGATATGTTATGAGATGAGATGGGAATCCAGAGGTGGGGATTTAGCCATCCCCGGCAGGGATACCTTTCAGTAAAACAGAGCCAGGGATGAAATTACCAGAAGGGGGGAAATCCCCCCCATAAATCGTCAATTCGCACCCTGTATGCTATCTAGATATATAAAACAAGACAATAAATGAAATGAAATGAAAAGGTATTTATGGTACAAAAATGTAGCCTACCTTCTTTACAATGAGCCCTGCGAGTACATCTCGAGCATGCACGTCCAACACCACAAGCGCACCTAAATAACAAGTGATTTAGAAAACACTCAACTATCTTAATTGTAGGTCTATAGTAGGGGTGTAGGAGTTATTGTGCTGATTTATAAGAAGGTGATCAAAATAAATGTTGAAATTACAGAGGAATCACTTTACTATGCCACACAGCAAAGATTTACAAAAGGATTGTTGACAGAAGAATAAGAGGAGAGGTTGACCACGCGTTGAATGAGGAACAATATGGATTTAGATGGGGAAGATCCACAATAGATCCTCTATTCGTACTTACACAAGCCATGGAAAAGAGTTGGGAGCTTGGAAGAAGGAGTATGGTCTTCTTAGACATAGTAAAAGCATATGATAGTGTGCCAAGGAAAGTGGTATGGGAGAGTCTGGAAAGAAAAGGAGTGGATAATGGACTGATAGACAGGGTTAAAGGAATGTATGATGTATGTAAAAGCTGTGTGAAAACACAATTTGGATTGTCAGGGTGGTTCCAAATAACAACAGGGCTATGGCAAGGAAGTGTGTTGTCACCTCTGTTATTCATAATCGTGATGGATGACATCCACAACAAAGTAAAGATGGAGGCAATGGAAGATGTGGAGGTTATGTTGTTTGCTGATGACTTGGTGGCATGGTCCGAGTATGAGGAGGTACTCCAAAGATATACAAACTTGTGGAATAGTAACATAGAAGAAGCAGGTATTAAAATAAGCGTGGTAAAGAGTGAGGCTGTAACTATGCCAGGAGAAGGGAACACAGGGAATTATCAAGTACAGATAAACATTGGAGGAGAAACCCTGAAAGTGGTGGATAGTTTAAGCTATCTGGGAAGTGAAGTAATGGCAATTGGAAAAATGTATCATCAGAATACAAAAGGACAGTAACTTCTACCAGTGTGTGAAAGGCCTGGTGTGGGATAGGGAAATACCTATTCAGTGTAAGATGACACTATATAAAACCTATTTCATACCGATCCTTACGTATGCAGCAGAAACCTGGACAATGGGAGATCGAGAGGAGAGTCAGATGCAGGCGGCAGAGATGAGATTCCTGAGGAGCACAGTGGGCAAGACGAGAAGGGATAAAATAACAAACATGGACACTAGAGAAGTGCTAGGAGTAGAGAAGTTAAGTGACAGGATAGGAAGGGCGCGGTTGAGATGGTATGGACATATGAAACAAATGGGGGAAAATAGGATGCCTAAGTAAATGTATGAAAGAAGGATTGAAGAAGGAAGAAGAAGAAAGGGTAGACCAAGAAAGAGATGGAAGGACATCATAGCAGGAGACTTGAAGGCAAGAGGAGAGAGATGGGAAGTTGAGAAAGAGATACGATTGTGGGAGGATAGAAAGAAGTGGAAAAATTTGGTTGTTAAACCCAACTGACCCTGCCAGAAGCAGGAAACAGCAATAGCTAATGATGAAGATGACTAGGCTTGTTGGTATTATGTCAATTTGTTCTGTGTTTATAGTAAACTTGCTTCTTTGACTTTCTCATCAGTTGTTTTCTTATTTTCTTCTTGATCTCCACACCCACCTTGTTTGAAAATCCTGCTTTTCTACATATGTTTATTATATTTTGTATTTTTATGAGTAGTGACTTGGTTTTTGTAGGTCTTCTGGGTGATCTCGTTCCTTTCTTGCCATTAAGTTAGTTATGTACATTCTTGTTTGCGCCCCAGTACAGAACAAATAGATATAATAACGACAAACATAGGCATACAATGATTAAAATAGGAACCCTAAATATTCTTACATTAAATGGGAAAATTGAAGAATAAGTAGATGTAATGATGTCGAAAAAATTGGAGATATTAGGACTGTGCGAGACTAAATGGAAGGGAGTAGGAACCAAAGAACTGAGAGAAGGATACAAATTATTATGGTCGGGCACAAATGAAGGCAAAAATGGAGTGGGATTTATTACCAGCCCAAAGTGGAAAGAAAACATTGTCCATGTAGACAAAGACAATAAGAGTGACAGAATTATGAAAGTTAAAATATCTATAAATAAAGTAGCTTTAGAGATCATACAATGCTATGCACCGCAAGTTGGGATAGCGATGGCGGAATAGGAGGAGTAGGTTGAACAATTGGAAGAAGCAATCACAGAGAGAAAAGTAATAATCATAGGAGATCTTATTGCCAAAGTAGGGAGAGTGTAACGTAACGACTTACCACCATCTTTTTCTATATTTTATATGCCTATCATATGAAAATCAGTATTCAAGTGTACCTAAATGAGTCAAATGCTAACATTATGACAAAGTCATTAAATGATTTCTCATAACTTCCTTGAGAGCCCTCGCAATATTTCGGTCTCACTGGCCCAAATATGGTTGAAAAGCAATTGAGATTTAATTAGGCTTGACCAGACAGCGCCAGAGTGGCGGCTCCAAAACACTATTTTGTCAGGTACATGAACCATAAATTACTAGGAAGCTTCACAAACGCTTTTCAGGCGCGTTGTTGGAAGAGCGAATTTTTTTAAAACGAAAAAAACGTGAAATTGCGATTTTCATGAGAAATAATTTTTCGATTGCGCTCAAATTTCACATTAATATATTAATTCATAAAATTAAGGTTCTGTGAAAAAAATCAATACAATTGGATAAAGCATGTAGGTGTTATAAGCCGAAGGCAATTTTTTGAAAACGAAAAAAAATCGTAAAATTGCGATTTTTATGAGAAATAATTTTTAGATTGCGCTCAAAAACGTGGCAGTTCTAAGTTCTGAGATTTCGAAGGCCTCCAGAAAATTTCATCGCAATTGGAGTATCGGTTTAGCCGGAATCGTGTTAACAAACACACAAAAATACAAACAGAAAAAATAGGAAAAACGAAAAAAAATCGTAAAATTGCGATTTTCATGAGAAATAATCTTTTGATTGCGCTCAAAAACGTGGCAGTTCTAAGTTCAGAGATTTCGAAGGCCTCCAGAAAATTTCATCGCAATTGGAGTATCGGTTTAGCCGGAATCGTGTTAACAAACACACAAAAATACAAACAGAAAAAAACAAGAAAATCGAAAAAAAAATCGTAAAATTGCAATTTTCATGAGAAATAAATAATTTTTCGATCGATTTTTTTAACCGTGCAGTTTTAAGTTCAGAGATTTCAATGGTCTCCAGAAAATTTCATTGCAATTGGAGTATCGGTTTAGCCGGAATCGTGTTAACAGACACACAAAAATACAAAAGGAAAAAAAAAAACATTCCGGATTTTTTTCTCCAGTGTAGTGAAATGGAATCTTTGCTTCGCTCGCTACGCTCATCCAATAAGGTTTACGACGCTTAGTCAGAAGCAAGTTTTAAACAAAGTCATGTATAGGACGTTCAGATTTCACTATTGTTCTTTTAAAATATCATCAAAATTTGAGTCAAAACATGTAAACCGACTATAATGTGGGTATTTGTTGGATGAGCGTAGCGAGCTTAGCAAACGAAGCGAAGATTCCATTTCACTACACTGGAGAAAAAAATCCGTAATGTTTTTTTTTTCTTTTTTTCTCTTTCTTTTTGTATTTCTGTCCGTCTGTTAGCACGATTCCGTCTAAACCGATACTCCAAAAGCCATGAAATTTTCTGGAGACCTTCGAAATCTCTGAACTTAGAACTGCCACGTTTTTGAGCGCAATCAAAAAATTATTTCTTATAAAAATCGCGATTTTTACGATTTTTTTTGATTTTTTTAAATTTCTTCGACTTACAAAACCTACATGATCTTCTTTTGTTTTGGGGAATGGTCGTGGGGCTCGAAGCCTCTCCCCTGGTAGTTTTAGTGCCTGGTGCGAAGCACCTATAACTAAAAATCTGATGTGTGCCAGAGTTGGGCGATGGACAGCGTCCTTGCGCTGCATGGTAATTGGTGACAGGCACCGTTGATTTCGGTAAAATACCGCCGGAACTTGAAAATGGCAACAAACTTCTAGGATTTGCATCCGTGGCAGAAAAGTCCCACAAGAGACATCCAAGGAGAGTTATTTTTATCGTCACGGAGGTCTTAGTCGTGGGTCCACTACACCCACTCGACGACGACCGGCGATGAGACGTTGACGAGCCCGCAGAAGCCGTGCCTGACGACGTGGAGGCAAGAAACGAGGTCCAAGAGCTGCAATGGGGCGCGGGAATACGTCGCTTCTTCTCGGAATAATGTGGGCAAGTGCAGAAACCTGGGGATTTGGTACCGCTTCTAGAGATGTGTAAAATCTGGCAGCTTGTGCAGCAATGCATTGGTCGACGGTTTGCAGACCGAGGTCAGCGTGAACCTCAGACATTCGTGTCCAGCGAGGGAGAGAAAGGGACACACGAAGAATCTTGTTTTGCACCACTTGTAGTCGGTTGCGGTGGGATGCTGCACATCCTCCCCAGACAGGAGATGCGTATAACGCCGCTGAACGGATTACAGACGTGTAGAGGCGGAGCTTGGCCGTTACCGAGAGCTGTGCATTCCGCAGAAGGGGGTACAGAGAGACGAGTTTACCGGTTGCCTTCTGAGTTGCTGACCGGATATGTGGGCCCCACGCAAGTTTACGGTCTAAAGTTATGCCCAGGCATCTATTGGTCGGTGCCCATGGTATGGCGACATCATTGAGACGTAACCGAGGAGGAGGCCGTTTTCTAGACCATGAGAAGAGAGTACTTGAAGTCTTCTCCACATTGAGGGCCATGCGTGAAGTTGCGTACCAGTCTGAAATAGTGTCAAGGTAACGTTGTCCAACGCGTACTGCGATCCATGAGCGACGATTAGTTGACAGAGCCACGAAGTCATCAGCAAACATTGCCGAGGTAACACCTGCCGGCGGAAGTGGCATGTCGGCTGTGAAGACATTAAAAAGAGCAGGGCTCAGCACCGAACCCTGAGGTACTCCGGCAAGAATTGGGCGCTGTGAGGAGGAGACAGAATTTTTTGATACGTAGAAAGTACGCTCAGTGAGGAAGGATTGAATAAGCAGGACTAGATAATCAGGGAACTGAAAGTGTACAAGTTTGTGAATGAGTCCAACATGCCACACACGATCAAATGCCTTGGAGACGTCAAGGAATACCGCCGCTGACGCACAGCCGCTGTTCCAACCATCTGTTATCTTATCAGTTATCCTCGTTAGCTGTTGTATTGTGGAGTGCTTTGCTCGAAATCCAAATTGTTCGTCCGGGAGAACGTTCGAGTCGTCTATGTGACGTTGTAGACGGACTAGGATGACACGCTCCAGCATCTTGGATAACACAGACAGGAGGCTGATAGGGCGATAGCTCGTAGGGTCCCGAGCAGACTTTTCAAGTTTCAGAAATGTAATGACCTTGGCATTTTTCCAAGAGCTTGGGAAATGTTGAAGTTTAAGAACTGCATTGAAAATAGCATGTATCGTGTTTGCTGCTCGCATTGACAATTGGAGAACAACTTGTGCCGTGATGCCATCATCTCCTGGAGCCTTGTTGTGTGGAAGGTCCTTTGCAATCTGGAGCAGTTCCTCAAATGTGCATCCCGCTCCATCTGGTAGAGGGAGTGGAACGTGGTGAGTTTGTGACCACTGGAGTACTTGCTCCTCCACTTGTGGTGTAGAGGCTGTGAGTGGGTTCAAGGTAAATGCGGCCTCCAGCGAGTCTGCCAGGACGTTCGATTTTTCCACAGAGCTGCATGCCAAGATTTGTGGTCCCTGAATCGGTGGGTCCGCCTGTGGAATACGTTGGAGGGCACGAGCCATACGCCAGTAAGATTTACCGGAGACATCGAGACCCGCTACCGTAGTATCCCAGAGTTTCACAGAAACTTAATTTTATGAATTAATATATTCACGTGAAATTCGAGCACAATCAAAAAATTATTTCTCATGAAAATCGCAATTTTACGATTTTTTTCTCGATTTTTTAAATTTCCCTCGACTTATAACACATACATGCTTTATCTGATTGTATTGATTTTTTTACAAAACCTTAATTTTATGAATTTATATATTCGTGTGAAATTAGAGCGCAATAAAAAAATATTTTTCATGATAATGGCCTTTTTACGATTTTTTTTTCTAGGTGCCCGTTAGGGCGCCGCAGCCAAGCCGCGGTGTGCTACACACTCAAGCACCTTATACAGCATGCTGAGTTGGGGTGATTTTGAGGTGTCACCCAGCCATCATGAAACGTGATGTGAACTTGAAAACTATCAAAATCGAAGGGATTTAGGTACCCGACAACACATGCCAAATTTGGTTGGGGTACGAGCATTCCTTCTTGGTGAAAATATGACTTGAAACATGCTCAAAATCACTTTAAGAACGTTAGTTACTACTGGCTACTACTACTACTATCTAATTCGTCAGTTTCAATTGCCCAGCGATTCTGACCAAACGGGTGGGGCTACAACGTTCATATTTCACATGGACATTAAGGTTATGGTGATGTAGCACCTTTTGAAAGAAAAAGTTGAAAAAGTTAGCCAGAATCCATAGAATAAAGGTTTTAATATGAGTTTTTTTGAGGTTTATAATAACAATTAACAAGTAATATTAGAAACTCGATAACAATCACCTACAATGCATTCAAAAAGCACTTGCAAAGGAATAGTGGTCCTACGCAAACAAAAAACTTACAAAAAAGCTCATCCATCAATGCGACGGGACTTTAGCGTTTTCCTAGTACGTTTAAATTAATAATTGCAAATTTTATTTTGCAAGCTTTTAAAGGATGCTGTTACGGGACTCTGTAAGTTTATGAATTAAGAATGCGCAAATGTGGAAGGGTAGATGAGCTTGGCCCTATTTATAGATCTCATTTCCTTTGAGTGTTTAAGGTTTGGCTGTATTATTACAAGTTTTTGTTATGTGTGGGATTTCATTACTTTTTCAAGTTCCATTGAAAAATTATTTGTTAAAATATAATAATTTTATCACAGTCGATTTAATTGCTATGGTATTACCATTGTTAACAATAGAATGTAGAATATCTAGTGGTCCAAAGACTTGTTTGTTGTACACAATGTAGGTAATCATAGTCAAGTAACTATAGTTACTTGTTGATTATATTCTTGTAAACGGAAGGCTTATTTTAAAACCTTTATTTGGAAGCCTTCCAGCAAACTTTTTTAACTTTTTCTTTCAAAAGTCACTATATCACTATTACCTTAATGTCCATGTAAAATATGAACGTTGCAGACCCACCCGTTTGGTCAGAATTGCTGGCCGATTGAAACTGACGAATTACACAGTAGTAGTAGCAGTATAGTGGTCCCAACGAAAGAATGCAGGTGGCTCGAAATTGTTTTCCCAACATAACAACTTTGTCAATTCTATTCCCAACATAACAACTTTGTCAATTCTATTCACGCTAGCTTAGCGTGGACCTTGCACATGGAGGAACTCTGTGATCTAGCAAAGATAGTTTTTGCTTGCGTTGGTAAAAGATATTTCTCTTTCATACACAAAGGTGACATTCCTTTTACCGCGCATTCATTCTACCCCCACCACTACCAAGCATCTGCATTCTTTCGTTGGAGCAAGTATAGTAGCTAACATCCTTAAAGTGATTTTGAGCATGTTTCAAGTAATTTTTTCATTAAGAAGAAATGCTCGTACCCCAACCAAATTTGGCATGTGTTCTCAGGTACCTTAATCCCGGAAACCGGTTTACACCAAAACCGGTTTCAAATTTTTAGTTTGGTTTCAATTTTTTTCTTTTAATAATGTTTAGGCACAATTGCGTACGAGCAATTTTTATCTTACAATCACGTTCTTAGACCCGGCACCTCCACCAAGGCAGAATACCAGCCAGAATTAATTTAATTTCGACTACCCGGCACCTCCATCAAAATTACGAAATTTTGCATTTTTGAGTAGATTTCGATGTAAAGCCAAATATTTCCATCATAAATATTACCACTTAACGATATCATATCAAAATATCGATTTTTTGCCCAGCCCCAAACCGGTTTTGGTTTTGGAAAACCAAAATATCATCCCTGGTTCTAATGGGCAAAATTCTTAGAAGAGTGGAACCAAATACAGATGGAAGGGACACAAGAACATTAGTGTTTGCGGACGATGTGTTGATTTGGGGTGAGAGTGCTAGAGAAGTGCAGGAGAAGGTGGACAGATGGAATGAAGTTACTACAGAGTTTGGGCTGAAAATCAGTCAGAAAAAGTGTGAATGTTTATGTAAGGAAAAGAAGATACAGGGCAGGCCTCGAGATCGGAAAAATATTGTACTCCGTGGAGAAGTCTTAGAAGAATTTAAGTAATTATTATTATTAGTAGTCTATTTGGAAAGTAGGTTTATTGACAAACAATCCAAAAGTTGGAAGGGAAGTGTCATCTAGAGTGCAAAAAGCAAAAGGGTTTTACCAATTGGTGAGAAAGCTACTTCAGAATTAGTTGTTCCCACAAAAATGTAAAATTTTGTTGTAGAAGGCATATTTTGTACCTATACTAATGTATGGGGCAGTAACGTGGGCAGTAGGAACAAAAGAAGAGAGTGAGCTGGTAGCAACAGAAATTAAGTTCTTAAAAATATCAAGGGAGATACCAAGATGGACAAGATAAGAAGTAGTGTAATTAGAAAAGAACTGGGACTGGAGAAACTGAGGTTTAAACTAGGAAGAGAACGTTTAAGATGGTTTGGACATATGAAAAGGATGGGCAGGGAGAGGATTCCAAGATGAGGATTTGAAGCGGCAGAGGAGGGGAAAAGAAAAGTAGGAAGGCCAAGAGAGAAATGGGACAGATTAGTTCAAGAAGACGTTGGAAAATGAGATTAAGTGTGGGAGCATGTGACAAGAGTAAAGCTGTGGGAGGACATAATTCCTCTTTTTACAAAATGAGTTTTGGTTCCCTTGAGTTTTGTAAAATGTGGGCATGACTGTACATTGATAGCTTGGACTAGTGTTAGAGATCAAGATCCGAAAGTTACCTAGTGTGATCCTGTTCTGTGTGCTGAGTTTCCCGCGCACTAACTCGATGATCTTGTGGATCTGATCGTTACTCTGCACAAGATAGTTCTCTAGGCCGGTGGGTGCGTGGCGTATGGCTTCGTGCACTTCAGTGGTCCAGTAGGTCATGGAGACACAGAGCACGGGCTGGCCAGGCCACTCCAGCACCCAGAGGTCTCTCTGCTTTATAGGATATGCCTCCAGGGAGTCTTTCACCATCTACAACACACATTGTTCATTAAACTTGATCAACGTACGTAAGCTTTCAAGTGATTTGAGCACTTGACGTTGACTGGACATGTCAATCAGTCACACTGAATGGAAAAATAGAGAACCTACATGAAAATTAGCTATGTTAAAAATAATTAAATTAAACTTTGAAAATTTAAACAAGGCTGAAAACTGTACAGCCCTGGGGGCCATGTTGGCCCCCTATTTTCATTTTGAAACCTAAAAGTTACATATTTTTCAAATTTACATAATCAATAATTTTCAAGTTCTACATAATTTTTGCATAATTTACATGTCTATGTAAATTAAGCTTGTCCTAATAGGAAAGCTAGTGTCATGGCTAAGGTCATATGGAAATAGCCTAGGCTTGTGCGATAAGTCTAAAAGTGGCTAATAGTCAGCAATGTTATTTGCTGAAACCAACGGGGTGAGTTTTGGTGTCTAAATCTGTGCAAAACGAGGTAGGCTTCAATCGGAATGCGGGCTAGCAGCCTGAGTTGGCCGAGTGAGATGGTTGGTTTCCCCAGTAGTCGACCAATCAGCGATCAGAACGGGTAGATGTAGCCAAGGACAAGGGCCTACGTCACCGCCTAGGCCAGCAGAGCCGGGCGATTTTGCGACGAAACACACGCCGTGCCTCGGTCCACTGAGATACAACCCTTTCAGACGAGCAAGTTGCTTCCAAGGTATCTTCCGAGTGCGGGCCTATCAAGCAGGCGAAGCCAGCATTTAGGGCAATGGAACCACACGCCTCTCCACGTGCAAGAGAGGGGTTTTCAGATGCAAAGTTTTGCGGCGTTGATTTAGATTTTTACTTAATTTAACACCATTTCGGGAAATCGGGAGGTTTTTGGCGACCCCACCGTATGTGGTAGCTGCAATACGACCCGACGCCACCCGGCAGTCGACGACCCAGCGAGAGAATGGACATTCTATTAAAAGTTCACAGTTTTTATTAGTCCGGGAGTGGGAATTTCAATGCAACTAAATGAATATCCCTGAGTTGAGGGCATTTTACACGTCGAACCATAATTCGTACACCACGTGGTCCAGTCGTGGCTAGGCATCGAAACAACCAAAGCATTATTTATTAGTACCAAATTCAACGTGAATATATCTTGCCTACCCTGTCTACATGCTGAGTAAATACATTTCTACAATTACACTTTGAGGTCCACCAGGACGCCAAGATGGGAAGCAGGTCAAACGCCACTGCGGAATTCGCCCTGAGGTCCCAGGCGCCTACAGCGCGCATAAGTACCATCGAACGTGCCAAGTAAAAGGGCATCGTCCCACCCCACTTATCTACTGCATCGTACCTCAAGATATTTGTTGAGTACTAAATTTGGTTTGATTAAGAGTAGACTATTGACATTGTATCAATTTATGTAATGTTCACGTAATTTAATATTCAAATTTTCTTTGCTTTGGGTCCAAGCTTCAATAAATAATTGCAAACTTTCTATTTACTTGTTTGCATAACTTAGAGTCATTAAACAACCTTTTGATATCCGAATTAATCACTTTCAATTCATCAGGGGCATGCTAACGACCTTCAATCCCAAGTCATTTCATAACCTCAGTATTTCAATTAATGCACAGCCTTCAGCTCGTCACATATTTCTGACGCACAAGCGTCCCTGTTTAGTCATAGTGGTAACTTTAAGAACGTGTGGACCGCCCAGCTGTTCCGAGGACGTGGAGGGTCCAGCGGCGAGGCTCACGCTAGCGGCACTGGGTAAGGTTGGGTAATTCCTAAACGGGGAACCGTGCTCAACAGGTCACCGGTTCACAATCATCACCACCTATGTCTACCATGTTCTGCTAGGTACTGTGTGTTATTTGTGTTTTCCCGACGAATGAGAGGGCCTCCCCCTGAGTTATTAGGGAGCTATCTTTGTTTAATTTGCATAGTCGTAGCCGTGGAGCAACATAGGCCTAACCCGAGAGGGTCTTTTGCGTGCGTAAATACAATAATCCGGTCGATACTTCGAAGGCTAGGATACAGGTACAGTCTGTTCCGAACTACCCGTACATAGATCACTAGTCGAGTGAGATGTGTGTCGAGTTGAGAACCAACTCGGGTGTAATTTTAGTGTTCCGTTTCAGTGGCGGACCAACGTGGGGCTATTCCGTTCAAGGCTGTTCCGGACAAACCGTGTCACTGTTTATTTCATTTATATTTTATACTCTCATAAAACAGTTATAAAAACTGATTTACAAAGGAGGACCACTAAACAAAACTTATTACGTACATAAATGCAGACTAACAAATAGAATAAACTAATACATAATACAGCAACAATGTAGGTCTATATTGTACTAGTTGCAATGGATATTGAAAGTCATGTAAAAACATCAAGAAAATTGTTCTGTATCATCAGCTGTACTAATCTAGTACCCAACACAGGACATTGTCATATTTTACTTTTACTAAGCCCCGAACTTATGCGAGATTGGTTGGTAATCAATCCTAATTGTTTGTGGAGTTCCACAAGGATCGATCCTTTGGCCCCAGATTGGTTGGTAATCAATCCTAATTATTTGTGGAGTTCCACAAGGATCGATCCTTGGGCCCCTATTCTTCATTATCTTTGTTAACGACCAACCTGACAATATTGATAATGCAGAGTTGTTTCTTGATGACTTTACTACTAGCGTAACAGCAGTTAACAACAGTTAAACTGTATCCGCAGTGGACACAGTTTAACTTAAAGAACAGGGAGAAAAAAGACACTGAATCTATTGAATGGTTTACAATGAACAAACTATTGCTTAACTCTCTAAAAAGTAAAAAGTAAATTTATTCTGTTCCATTCAATTCAAAAAAATAAATCACTACACCTCATACATTGCTTTGCAAATTTGAATGACAAATCAGTAGAGGTACGTGTAAATGGTTTTACTTTTTCCTACTCCTATTTGTTTTTAAAAAATGTAAAAAGTACGGGCAGTGTTATCTTATTTCATTTTATTTTCGCATTTCTCGCATGGCAAAACAGGGGGAATTTCAATATGCACACAAATCGCCATTGGTTTTATGGCACAGATGTCACCCAAGGATCGTTTCTGCAGTCTTTCACATTTAAAAAAAAGTGTTTTGTTTTCGTTTCAGCTTGTATTAAAAAGTAAGAAACACTAAAATTGTCAGCAATTTAAGATTGAAAGTTAGTGAATAGTGAAGATAATGTTGATTTTGTGAGAGGAAAAAGCAAAATAAAGTTTTATTTTGCAAAAAATTTGCAAAATAATGGTTAATTTGCTGTTATAACCATTTAGAGGTGTTATATGGTTTTATTATCATTTAGCAACATTATTTAGGTTTTATAAGATAAAACCATTTTCACAGGTCTCTACTCTCTACAAATCAGTTGTAAACTCAGTTGAACAAACAAACTTTCTAGGTATAACAATAGATCAAAACTTAACATAGCATGATAAAAAAATGGATAAAAATCTCAGCTCTGCTGTATTTACAATTAAAAACATCAAACATAATAAGCAATGTGTCAACTGCTAAATTATGCTACTTTTCTCTATTTGAATCACATCTAAGATATGGAACAGAATGTTGGGGAATGTCAATTCACATTAATAAAGTTTTCATTATGCAAAAACGAGCAATTAGAGCATTATACTTATTCCCTTAGGCAGATGGAGCATTTTAAACCTTACTTTATTCAGTTTATTGCTCTGAATATTCTAACAGTACCATGTCTTTACATTCTTAAATCAGTCTTATGCATTACGAAAAACATCCACAACCTTACAGTTAGTAATGCTAATATGCATACTCACAACACAAGACAAAAACATCTCCATCTTAGCCAATGTTCTACTAACCTTGGCCAGAAAAACTCTGATTGTATAAATAACATTCTCTACAACATTGTTCCAAAAGAAATCGAAGACTATAGACTCAATACATTAAATTCAAAAATGAGCTGACAAAATTGTTATTACAAAAAGCTTACTACAGTGTACATGACTTTATCACATCAACTGACCTACCGTAATGTTAGATCAGTTTATTGTTAATAATGGTACAATATTTGACATTTGGAAATTAATGTTCTTCTTCCTATACATTTCTTTTTATCCAAGTTACCTAATAATTACTAATTAGGGACCCTGAAATTTTGCGAATGACTTTTTTCACTAAATGATGCTAAATATGACTGTTTTATTATTAAAGGGGTATTTAACCGCTAAACTCAAAAAATATATTTCATTCAGGCTAACTAGTAATGAATTTAGCAATTAACAGAAAAATTATTGGGGCCACCATGACCTCCCAAAAAATTGTCAAACATGACATTTTTCGAGCTAGGTCCCATCGGCAAAAATCTCCCATAAGAAATAACATGGGGACGATCTTTATGCCCCGTGACCTTGGAGGATTTAGATCCAAAAAAATATTGGCCATTATTGACGTACTCGACAGCCTTTTCTGTAAATTCTCTATATTTTGTTTTGTAATTTGGGCAAGTAGTTTGGTCAAAATATGCTGATTACCAAGATGGGGTGTGATTTTGGAATGCATATTTTTTGCGTGTTTGAGGGTATATTTGGGCACAGTTTCAAGACACGATGTAAAAAGGGGCATTTTAGATTGGTACTACGCTCTAGTATCTATGTGGACCAAAAAAGAAGCAGGTTAAAGCCGATTTAGGAAATTTTCCAAAACACCAATTTTTGCCAATTTCTGGATCAAAAAATTCAAAATTCGTGTTAAATCACAGTTACAAGATATAATTTTTTAAACGGTCATTTAAGTGTAGTATTGTGCAAAAGATCACGTGGTAAAAAATAATTTTTGGGGTTTTTAGCCCCTTTAAGTAGCAAAATAAGGCAACAATCATGTTTTTATGCTAAATTAGAGCAAAATCAGAAACTTACTAATTATTAATTGTAAGTTTTAGATCCAAAATATGCAATTAATTTGACAATTGGGCATTGAAATCTACATTTCTGTTTTAACCTATAGTTGACACCAAGTCAGTTAAAATATTATTAACGAACACGAACACGCCTAGCTAATTCCAATTAAGTTAACTTTATATGGCCTAAATATTCGTCTATGTGTAATACGTGCTCATTACGCTCAAGGGTAGTGATTACAGTGTTATTTTTTATGACGAAATGACACCTTTACCTTGAGTTTATATACTGAAATTGAAATTTTTTTATAACTAGGAAAACGCTTAAGTCCCGCCGCGTTGTTGGACGAGCGTAATTGGTGCACTGAGCTGCCATATTGTGTTATGCGGATTTTCTCTTGTTTTGTGAAAAAATCATTTGTGACCTGACGACCTGCGTATATGTCATTTTAATTTTGTACTTCGTGTACTATCGTATATGTCATTTTAGTTTTGTGTACTTCGTGTACCGTCGTATATGTCATGTTAATTGTGTACGTCGTGTACTTGGTTTTGTTTTGCGTCAAAAGACCGCGATGCCCTTGTATTTCGTGCTTTGTATTTCATGACTTTGTAATTTGTAACGTCGTGTTTTATAACTTTGTATTTGTGTAATTTGTAACTTGTTTTCCTTCGTGGAAAGGAGAGTTGTTTTGCGTGTACGTCACGTTTTGCGAAGTTTGGAGTAACTTGTAAACACAGGAGCTGTCTACGTAGGACAGTAGGTTGGGAGTCTAGTGGACTACCACGTCCAAGAGTCGAACAGGCAGTTAGGATGGGACGCAGCTGCGGCGCGATCCCAAGCCAGCTGCACGGCGGCTGAGCCGACCGAGCTAAGTAGGCGTTGCCGGCAGCAGAAAGTGAGAGTGCAAGCATGGGTCCTGACAGGTGGGTGTGGCACAACGGCCGCGCTAGGGTTGTCACGTGATTACTCGTACAGGCAACAGCTGTGCGTCAGTAGGTCATGGCGTTGGCCTTGCTCTACGAGGCGTAGACAAGGACGGATAGGGGGAACTTGGTGGTAGTTCTCCTTCCGAGAGGTGATGTCATCACCAGAGGGTTGTTACACCAAGCATCCTGGGGGGTAGCAACTCGGGTTAACGACCAATATTTGTGTTTTGGGGGATTTGATTTTGACTTTGAGGAATTGGGTTTATTTTTTTAATTTGTAGAACCTTGAGTGTTTTCTTTGGGGTGGTCTCCAGGGGGAGCCATCGTTCCCATGAGGAACTGTAACTGTTAGTATTAGTCTATTAAAATAATAACTTGTCGAGGATGTCCTACACCCTTGTGGTATACGCTTATGCGTAGTAATTACTTTGGATTTTGTGGATTATTATTTTATGTATTGGGCAAAGGCTTGAGGCTGCCGATGAAGGTAACTTCATGATGATTGAGGTCAAGTGTGAGGTCAAGTAGTCATGAAGCTATGGGGGTCATTGTGACCTGACGACCTGCTGGGGTCATTGAGTGGCCTGGGCCCTCAGATGTTTTTTGTTTTTAAGTATAAATTTGCATAATGTGGCCTAAATATGGTGATTTGCATACAAGGATCGAATCAGTGTTTCACCAGTGTTAACTTCAGAGTTATATTTCATAAGCAGATGAAATATAACAATCAGGCAACTGATTTGTAGCCATGGGCTAGTGCTATTTGGCTGTGCCAAGCCAACCATTGGGAGTCAACGTTTTCAGCTCGGGGAATCACAACGGCCGAGTTGTGACGTAGGTCCTGGGCTAAACTCGGACCCGTGCTGTTAGGGGTGCAGAGTGACGAAGAGGCTTCAAGAATAAATTAGCAGATCTCAAGACTCGTCGGATGTGACGTCGAAGCTGCGTTTTTCGGGCGACCTATCCTGGGCATACCCGGTAGCCCGAGGCGAGCTAGGCAGGAACCGGCGAATCACCACCCTCGCAAAACGGAAGAGGTAGGGCTGGCGAGAAACAGAAGCCAAGCCGAAGCGGGCGTTTGCTTTTTGCAACCAGGAATCTGAAGGAAAACTCGGGCACTTGTGCCGAACCCACCAACTGAGCAAGTCGAGTCTGCTCGTGCTACGAAAAAGAGGGGGTTTCGACGACGCCGTCGACGACTACGAGAGCCATGAAGTTTGCAGTGCCCCCACATCTAAAGGGGATGGCAACTTGGCGAGGGCAAGTGGCTGTTTAGTGTTGTATTTTGCTTATTATCCATCAATTCGATTTGTGTTTTCGGGGGACCCATTATTTTATGGTAACCCACAAATAACGGTCGGACAAAATGACGACTGCGCGAAACCAAGGCTATTCTAAATATCACTAAGTTAACCCGAGAGCGTCAGCTAAATGCATAAAGTATACAGTTTTAGTCTTTGCGACTGCTTTGCGGTGCCGAACACTAGGGTGCACAGTAAAGTGCCGATAATCTGCGAAAGCCACGAGGTATGAGAAATACCACTGCTGATCTGTAACCAGCTAAGTATCCCTCCTATGAGGACGTCGAGTACCTTTTACACCTGTAACCAGCCACCTGGCTTTCCGTGCCAAACCGGCACGAAGGAGGCTGTAAGGATGACGACGCCTGAAGTACGTCGAGCCGTCCGGTACGTCGCCGGCTAGGCGCCCGACGACGCCCAGCAAAACCGGATCGTCCTGAGCGCGACCAACGCATCGTACCTCCAGAAACCTCAAGAAGGGAAGACAATGGAAGCAAGGAACGACGGAGATCTAGGGATAAGTAACAGCAATGCTGAGGTTTTATCATTGTACTTTGTAACTACCCTGTCAACTTCACTGCATAAGCATTTTTCTTTTGGATCCAAAACATAAAAGCATTCTTTTAATTTAACTTTTCTAAAAGTTGCGTCAAACCATTAAATATCCATAACGTCCAAACACTATTACTTTGTTTAGTACATGGTAGCACCCCACCTACCTTTCAAATCATTTATCAAGTAACAAGACCCTCAGTCACCCGCTGGCCAGTCTAGTGGCCAGCCAGGCTATTTTAAGTACGAGCTACATAGACCGACGGTGCCTGCTGGAGCCTGTACCTGTGATCAGCGGGGCACAACGCTAGCGCACCCGTAAGC
This sequence comes from Sweltsa coloradensis, assembly GCA_024449915.1. NCBI lineage: Eukaryota > Metazoa > Arthropoda > Insecta > Plecoptera > Chloroperlidae > Sweltsa > Sweltsa coloradensis. Next base: position 31,752 of record JAMZAV010003078.1, read on the forward strand.
TGGTGACCCACCCCACTTGGGTTGGTCCCAGGCGGTGCTGAGCGCCCCTACCTGTCTTGTATCCATGTGCATTTGTTCTGCTAGGAGAAGATTTCCACACACTAGTAAGGTCTCGTGCTAAGAGCTAGTAGCTGAGGGCGGAGTCAGAGAGAGTTAGCGAGCTTTAGGTTTGGGGAAAGGGGCATAAGGTCAATTTCAGGGCTTAACCCAAAGGGTGTGGCGTTTACCCCCTCTAAGCTCATCCACTAACGTTAAGTCTTTCAATTGCACGTCTCTATCTTAGCCGTTAGATAGATCTCCTTCTTATCTAGATTGTTGGGCTGCCAGTAATAACTCTAGGTTATTACGAGTTGTTCTACTCATTAGTACAAGGAATGTTGAAGACCAAGGAAATATCCCGACACAAAATAACACTGACCTACAATGCAATGACATGCGCTCACCACTTCGTGTACACTGTAGGGCACAACCCTTGCACCACAGCGTACACTCAGCTCACCGGATGCTAGACTTCCACAGGGGTGGGGCGAGGCTGGCTGCTTCCTCCGTAGTCCTGGATGCTGGCGCACCTGCTTAGCCTAGTATCTATATTCTAGGTTTTTCTGGTTTTATAGGGTGGCTGAGGGCCTGAGATTTGTAATAGGAAGTTAAAGGTGATGTGAAGGACATTCCGGGCAATGCATTCGTACACTGTAAAAGTTGGAATTCCGTAATATAATGAGATCTGAATAACATGTGATACAAGGTTAAACAATGACTCGATTTTAACTTCCAATGCATTGGTAAACAAGAAAAACCCCCATTTAGAATACATTCATAATTGATACATGATAAAACAAAACCTGGTATGATTAAATAAATTTAGTACTCAACACTGTCCTTTTGGTATGCTGACCGCATGGTTGTTGTTCGACGACGCGTATTTCACACGTGTACGAGGCGTAGTTGCAAGGAGGGAAAAGTTGAATTTGAGGCGGAAACCTGGCGTCGGCGTCCCTTGGTTTGGAAGGCGGACCGGTTGCGCGTCGGCGTCGAAATCCCAAGTGGGTGGATTGACCCGCACTGCTCGTCGGATAGCGGATTATCCGGCACTTCCCTCTCCTCACGCACTGGCTCGCGTGGGCGCTCCAACGGTGTCGATTACAATAGGGTGGACATATGGATGATCACAGGACTCAACCAAAGGAGAACTCCAACAGGAGTGTGGACCTAGCAGGTACAAATGGTGTGGGTCCTGAGGTCTCCGTGTGTTACCACGTGGTCGGCTTTAGATGGAAATTCGAACATTATCGAATTAAAAGGATGGATTGAAGTGTATTTCTATTGCTATTGCAATAGAAATGAATTTAGATAGGTTTGATTAGGCCTGATGGGTGTAGAGTGGACCCTAGGGATAGCGTGGTCGTCATGGTGAGCGGGCTTGGGTTAGTACCACATGGCGTGGCTATCTTCTTCTCCCACAAACGCCGCTAAATATCGAAGAATTATATAAAACGCACTACAATACACTTGCGTGTTCCCTAGGCCTCTTTCTGGCTCGCACAAACACTGCCATTGCGGCTATTTACGCGATTATTCACACGTACTGATTCGCAACGCGCACGTAGGTATAAGCACCTGTATGCTCCACACAACCAAAAGCACTAGTGACCGGCCCTCCCGCTCGTATTGAGGTCGGCTGGCTTCCCTAGCTGGCAAAACTACAACTAGCACCGCATGATTGGACAATACGCATCCCCTATTGGGCAGCGCTCGGCGTGCTCTCGTTTGTCCCAATCACCAGCTAGCATCTTTTCTTCCAGATTCCGCCGCTCGTGGCACACAGCTCAAAACTAACGGTACAGGTGCACAGCGTTGCAATTCAGCAAGCTACGTTTGCCAAACCGTCGTGGCCTACACCCCTGCTATTGGTGCATCCATAACTCCCGCTCGGAATCGACTTCTCTCTCTCTCGATTCTCAGAACTGAGTTGCCGAGGCTTCACCAAAAACTTCGCCAACTAGCCCTATTCTCGACCAAGGTCACATGAAATTTAACACAGTGGAAATTATGCCCCTGTTTAGGACACAATCCCTGGCTCTTAGACTTATTATCCCACATAGAAATACATTATCATGAAAATAAATTATCATTGAAGATGATGATTTATTTTGGATGGCTAATTAATTTGCATATTTATGGAAATTAATTGCGAAAAATTTAATTTGGACAGAGGGGGCAAGGCGACCCGTTACAAGGGCCTAAGAGGAGTAAGGCTTCACATTACTAAGTTGAAGATTTTTTTGAATTAAATTAAATTAAATTAAAAATTAAATTAAATTTTAAATATTTTTAATAAATCGTAATTTTAAAAAAGGAAAAAATCGTAATATTGAAATTTTCATAAGAAATAATTATTCGATTGCGCACAAATTTTACACGAATATATTAATTCATAAAATTAAGGTTCTGCGAAAAAATCATTACAACAGGATAAAGCATGTAGATGTTATAAGTCAAAGAATTGTTTAAAAAAAGAAAAAAAATGTAAAATTTTGATTTTCATGAGAAATAGTTTTTCGATTGCGCTCAAATTTCACACGAATACCAAAGTTCATAAAATTAAGGTTCTGTGAAAAAATCATTAAAATCGGATAAAGCGTGTAGGTGGAATAAGCTAAAAATTTTTTTTTTAAATAAAAAAAAATTGTAAAATTGCGTTTTTAATGAGAAATAATTTTCCGATTGCGCTAAAAAACGTGGCAGTTCTAAGTTCAGAGATTTCGAAGGTCTCCAGAAAATTTCATCACAATTGGAGTATTGGTTTAGCCGGAATCGTGTTAACAAACAGACAAAAATACAAACAGGAAAAAAAGGGAAAAAAACATTACGGATTTTTTTCTCCAGTGTAGTTCAATGGAATCTTCGCTTCGCTCGCTACGCTCATCTAATGAAATAAGAACTTTTCATTTGCTATTTCTCAGGGTCCCTACAATGTAATACATAATTTTAAGTTCTACTGTATTATTGGCTTTTGGCAGTAGGCCTATGTATTAATATGAGAGACAATTATGGTATTTTATTATTAGTAGGTAGGCCTACTGTATGTACAGTATTAATAGATATACTATTTTGTAAAATTCATTACGTTTAATACTTATGTAAATACTTGTGTAAAACTAAAATGGACTACACGGTGAAAACTGTTGAAAATTAACTACTGTTATTTGTTGTCCAAAATAAATTGAAAATTGAAATAAATCAATTGTGGTTGGTTGAGGTCGTAAGGAATGCGATTATTTCGTTTATCAAAATTTGTTGATGTGTGATTAGAGAAAATGTCATGATATAGGCCCAGCTTAGGCGTAAACACAACCAGATTACCTGATTGCAAGCCTACCTTTTTTGACACATTTTTGCGGTTCAAATGGCACCCTGGCTTGGTTTTGATGGCAAACTATGAGTATTTAAATGCTAGGCCTACACTTTTTTGCTAGATGTACTTTTAATCAAGGGTCGGCTTGCATTCGGTATCGGCTTGTAATCGAGTAAATACTATTAACTTTCACAAAGTAATAACAATAGTATGCTCAAAGAAAACCTACCTATAGTAAGAGCCTACCTTTAACACTTTGGAGCCTGGTTGTTTAGGGGATTTTTGGCCTAGAAACCTGGGCGTTTTTGGGGATATTCCCAATCTTGTTGTTTTTAAGCCGTTTATTGGAAAATAACACAATTTATGTCATATGAAAGCATTTTTATTCCTTATTATTTAATTTCTAACACAAATGATCTAACATTTAACATGATCTTGAACACTTGTCATATTCTCTGCGCAGTCCTAAATTTTTACCAAAAGTCATAACGTTAAGGGACTTCAAGAACATGGATAAGGAAAGCTTTGTTGAAGATGCTTTTGCAATACCATGGCACTATATTCAGTATAAAGATACAGTAGATGAGAAACTTTTCCTTTTTAATGAAATGGTTTTACAAATCTATGACAAACATGCTCCTTTCTGCACTGTCCGTGTGACGCGCCTCCCTGCACCTTGGCTTACAACATCAATACAAAACCTGATGAGGGATAGGGACACAGCTTATCGACATAAATAAAGTAAAGAACCATTTTCCATCTAATAATGAAATGTATAGGCAATTACGAAATAAAACAACACAAGAAATAAGAAATTCGAAATTGAGACTTGCGTATACCTAATTCATTTAGCACAAAGCACTCTGGCAAAATTTGGAAAAATGTTCGAAATATGGGCATAGGGAAAAACAATGACAAATCTCCTGTTTGTGACATTCTGCCTGATGATTTGAACAAACATTTTACTCAGCCACCTACTAAATTAGATTAGACCATGGAGTTTAAATAGTACTGTCGTACTGGAGGCGCAGGTGTGTGGTGGGCAGTGTACGAGATAGGACACCAAGAACAGTCTGACATGTTTGTTGTTTACAGTGACGTAGGAACTACTTTTTTAGTGGGGGGTCACACTAAAGTTGATTACGAGGTTGTGTGGGCAAACCGGGGTCTGGGACGAAGCCCCAGCCGTCGGAGTCTTTTTCGTCGTAGGCGAGATTTTTTTTTAAAGGTGCCCTTGATAGATGCCCTAAAACACATTTTCAGGTGAATTTTAATTATGAATAAGGGTTACATTTTGAAGCTAATATTGCACCTTTCCTTTATATTGTCAGAAATCATCAGTTTGCCTCTGAAATGTGTGCTACATGCTAAATTTAAAATAAAATAAAACGTTTATATGTTGACATGTATGCTGTGAATTGTAAGCTCGAGATGACGACAAAACAAATTGACGCACACAAACTACATTGTTTCGGTACTGCATTCAGCCCATCACTTTTTTTTTAAATGCACCAAAGCACTCTAGAATGACGTATTAGCAAACAAATCCTCGTCTTTTTCAGGAGCTGATCTCCCACATGTAAATTCAAATCCGCGTATTTAAATTCCCGCGGAAGTAACAACTTGATCTTGTGTGATCATAATTGTAAATTTACAAGGCGGTGAGATTAGCTTCCTAAACAATTTACATAAGGCCTGTTTTAGGAGACATTATTGTTGTCAAATTGTTTCCAGTATTAGTCCATTATTATGTGTGCTTACATTCAATATACATGTGTCAACTACATGTCAACGATAAATAACACATTTTCAATTTGAGCGTGCCTAAGCCGAAACTCGAAAAATATCTGTCCTGTCACTTTTAGGTATGTGGGGTGATTTGCAACAGGTTTATGAGCAACCCTTGAGGTTACGGTACATACCTTGTGATTTCGAGCATTTTGAAAAGGCTTTAAGATGCTGTAGAAATGGATCAGTTTGAAAGCTAAATTTTGGACTAGGCCTGACCATCTGTGCTTTGCCGGCCTTGGAAAGGAGTCCATTCGCAAAAAAATGATGCAAACCATTATTAATTATTTATATATTATTATTAATAATAATCAAGTGTTGAGACAGGGTCAATTAATTAGTTAACATGACATTGTAAAATGGTGAAACGTTTTTCTAACAACGTTGTCAATTGAACATCGGGCATGTTTAACGTATGGTTTATATTATGCAAATTTGCATTACAAAAATTTTAAATTGCACTTCTTGAGCTATTGTTAGTAGCTGTCATTATTAGCCTATAATTTTTGCATTTCCATTCAGTATAATTTGTGGTTTTGTTAATTTTGCATAGAAATTGCTTATTTGTACATAATTATGTTTTAGGCCTAAATATTGATAATTATGGTTTCATTTCATTTCACTAGCACTTTCATATCGAAGATTAATATTTTTTCAAAGGAATAAAGTGTTTTTGTTCACTCCTTCGGGGATACTTTCACAAAAATGAGATAAAATAAATACGTGTTGCAAATCACCCATCTGAGGGGTGACAAGCAACACGCATATGATTTGAATAAATTAGACAAATTTATTACAAATTCATTTCTTGTTTGTGTTAAATTGTTGTACTAGATCTAACTGACGTTTTAAATACCCTAGCAATCCTGGTTCCCACTTAGTTATGTTACTATGGACATGGAAAGTACAAAAGTGTTGCTATTCACCCCATTCTACGGCACTCTAAAAAACCTCATTTTCAAACAAATTCACCTGCGGCGCTTATTATGGAGGGCTCCACTCTCCCTCGATTATGTACTAGATCCGCTACTGCAATGGGGCCCCAAAACAAGCTATGCGCAGGGCCCCACTAAGTGTAAATCCGCCTCTGGCAGAACACAGTAGTTGCAGCCACTAAGACCACTCGTGACAGCAACCACTAGTTAGGCTAATCTTACCCGGTGAATACTCTTCTTCATGTCGCCCTCCAGCTCCAAGAGCCACTTCTCCACTTGACCTCGAGCCAGCGAGGTTGAGATGATGTCAACAAGGACCACCTCCTCGCCCTCGCTCGACCTCATGGTGGTCACGTCAAGATCCTCGGTGAAGTGCAGCGTTGCGATGCCTTCAAAACACTTCTTCAAATGGGGCTGCACACTGGACATATTTTATTACTTATTATTACATAATCAAATACTGTAATGATATTGATAACTTAATGCAAAATGTAAACTTCTTCTCCCTGGGGGTATTGCATGCATAGACTTTGCAACCCTGTGGAAGTACCGGTTACAGAGTGCTAAGTAATAATGTTTTTTATTCGATACTAGCAAAATCAATTAAGCCTAGCTACAACATAAATTGTAACAAATTGTGACAGCATCACACCAAGCATTATTAATTTAAGTACATGCCCTACTGTTATAATTTAATACATAGCTAATATGCTCACTCTTCGATAGTAAATTATGTTCTTAGTCTTAGGTCCAGTATTTCAATGTCTAGTTAAAATTTATCTGCCAGTTATACCACGTTTACATTAAAAGCATATTACGCAGGTAGGTCTAATCACGCGGGTACTGTCTGTGTGTGAACGCTTGAAAGTTGCTTCGCTGGTAGAAAATGTTACAAAGGTAATTTAGGAGGGTTGAGGCTGAGCCAAATTCGGCCTTGGAGACACCGACCATTCCCTAGGGACTTCAAGGATGCAGTTCAGTCGCCGGTGCAAGTGCTCTCATCGCAAGCACGATTCGAATTCGTAGAAAATATTGTTCACAGTCAATGAAGAGGAAAAGGGAAATGTGATCTTCATGCACGGCATTGATCGATATCAACGTGAAAAATACTTTACATCTTGAAACACAAGTACAGCGCAGGCGATAGGGCACAGCGACCGTGAAAACAGATAACAAGACATTTCATTCACGAAGCACGTGCATGGTCAGCTGTGAGCTCTTGACCCGACAAGTAGATTGTTGCGCCTCCGATTCTCGCGGCTGTCGGCTTACGCCCCTAGCGAGAGCAGGCCTGCTGCCTGCATCACGCGGATGCAATGCGGGTTTCGGGCAGCGCGGGCTGCAGGCGGACACGTGTTACAGACATTGTGACTCGAGGTGGGCGGCGACTAGCGAGAGTAGGCAGTGCAGCCTGCATCATGCGGTTGCAATGCGGGTTGCGGGCAGCGCGGGCTGCAGGCGCGAAGTGACGAGCGCGCTCCCGAGCGTGTTATAGGCCACGCAGTGGCTGCATTGGTTTTCTGGGGATCGAGGATCTTGTTTTTAGCGAAAATAAAATGACTGATCATTTTAACAAAATAATTATTATAACAAAATAATCGTCGATCCCCTGGTGTTCGTTGTAATGACGTTTGACTGTACATCTCATTTGATTTCCATTTACGTAGACTTCTACTAAACTAAACTACTACTACTACTAAACTGATAGCAAATAGTTGTGTGTACTATGTTCTACCGGTTCCTTCCCAATCTGTGACCTCTTTATTAATTTAAGAAGAATAAGTTGAAAGAAATGAGAGCAGAGAAAGTAGGCTTTACTGACCGTGTGGGATCTTTGGTTTCGGAGAGGATTTCAAGCAGCTCATCGTTGGAGAGGAAGAAGAACCTCGGAAAGTAAAGACGCTTCTTCTCAAGGTATTCATTGAGGCCTCGCTGGATAACCTCAAGAAGCGCGTTGCATTTCTTGAGGCGCTCAGACATTTTGTCTATCTCGATCACCGACAACACCTATCACATAATGAGTAAGTTTATTAGCGTGATCATTTCCAGAATGCCTTTGTGGTATGATCAATCATGGAGATTCAACTCTTACCGGGAGAAGCAAGCACTAGTTAAAACACGTCCTTACTAAGAGTACGAGATTCGCAATGCTATGCTTAGACCAAACCCAACCTCTTGCTACATCAGCAACATGATTATATTTATATCTATGATTTAGGTACGACTAAATAGGAATTTTTCATGTATTTATTGAAGAATTGGAATCGCCAAGAATCGGAATCCGCAACAACAAAATCAGGAATCGGCATTTGTAACGGCATCGGAAAAAATGGTATCGGTACCCGTACCGCCCCCCAACCCGCGGGTTGAAGATATATTTCTCATGAATATCGTACTTCTACGATTTTTTCTATTTTGAATGCAATTTTTTGTGACATGTGACCCGCGATCTGGCAACCGGCTACATACTCAGATCTAGATGAAATTTTATGGCAGCGTTTGAAATTACTGAACTTTGATATGTTATGATTTTAATAACAATCAAAGAAATCTTTCCCATAGAAGTTGTACTTTTAGGGCAACGATAATCAACAATAAAAGCTCATCCATCAACGCGACTGGAAAAAGCGTTAGCAAAGCGGCCTAGTGATAAAACTTTACAAACTTGGATAATAAACGTGCAATGCAAGCAAGCAATTCATGAATAATGTTTCTCGATTTGGATAGTCGGGAAACACTCCCGTAGGTGGAATAAAAAAATAAATAAAAAAAATAATAATTTCTGGATTGTATTAAATATTAATAAATAATGTTGACAAGGTTGGTTTGAGCCAATTTAATCAAGCTGTAACCGAGTGCGTGTAGAATATCTATGCACCTTTGTGTCGCTGAGCACCGACTTCATGATATCCCTCCAAATCTTGTCGACTGCACTGAATCGTCGACCTTCCTCCGGCATCTGGTTCTGGATGTCAGGAGACGAAAAGATGGGCTCTAGATACATCCAGGTGATCTGAACCTTCAACCAGTCATCCAGGATCTCCTGAAGGAGTTGCAGCTTTCCTTCCCAGGATCTGGATGCATTAATACAATTTCAACTGATTCAAGTGGACCGTGGAGGATAGATTCCTTTCTCACTTCACAAAGCAATGAAAGCACCACAATTTGTATGAATGTCTCTGATGCCCAACCTACAAGTTTGTAAAATTGTTTCAGGGGAAAGGAGAAAATGAAATTGAAATTCTAGAAGGCCACCTGGTAATGGGCCATGCCTAGCCCATGTGTCTGAGTGTCATGTGCTCTCTACACATGCGTAACTGTAAGGGTCAAAGTGACTAGGGCAAGCTCATACTTGAGTGATGTTGCCTGTTGGGCTAATGTTTAGTTCTTGGACAGTTCTTAAATTGTACGTAAAAATATTGATAAGCTTAGTTGAGAGCATCAAACATTATATTGCCAGCATGGAATTGCATTTACTTCCTTCATTTAAATTTGTTCACATAAATAAATGCAATTCATGGATTAAAAATATTGATATTATGTTTCACGAGCTGTTAAGGTCAGGAAATACCTTTGGAGAGTACCAAGCAAATCCGTTAGTTAGGCACTGGTCAAAACAAAATTTGGATGAGTTAAAACATAAATGTGTCCCTTGTAAGCTGGCAACTTGTCAGACATCTGTAAATGGAAGGCTGCCTCTCTTCAGAGGTACAGAGGATTGTGGGGGTGGGGGGCGAGGGGGTTAGGGCAAAAAAGGGTCTTCTTGTAATGGACATAAAAGAATAAAGTACTCAGAAGGAAAGGTCCAGCCATTATAAATATCTCTTTTGTGTGCAAAACTTTACAATACACCAATTTAGTTTACAACCATTGTCCTCCCCACCCATCGCTACCTTCATCAGTTCTGTCAACCTCTAAATCCTACGAATCTAAATTATTGAAAAGTTTTCTTTTGTAATGGACAAAATATTGATTCCTACTGCATTTATATTAGTAAAGTTGTATTGTGATATATAAACAATTCACTTATAATAAGAGTGAGACACAATCTTGTCTCATTGGGGGCTAATACACATACTATTTGTAATATACATTGTATTTTCTGAAAACAGAGATATTTAATTTGATTTACATATTGATAATATGTTTTTACACACACACACACACAACAATGCACAATGAGTACTAATCATCCGAATTCTATACCTCGTACACGAAGCTTAAGTGCATGTGCGACAGTTCTAACGAAAAACAATAATGAATTTATAATCACATTGAAAGGAATTGAATCATCGACTTTTTATATATGAACAATTGAAATGACCTTCACCTTTTTGATTCGGAAAAGAAATGAGACAGTAATAGTATACTGGGAAAAGCCAAAGTGTTGTTTAACAAGTGAGATGAGCCATGTGTGAAACCCGGTTATCATTCCCCATATAGGCTAGATCACCGTTGTCTATGGCATAAGTGAGCCAAGTTTGTTAGGTGACGCGGGACACATCCCCTTTGCCTCCCGGGAACCTCCAGGCTGAATCTACCTAGTATGGGGAATGATCCGGGTACTACCTGGATTCACGTTCACTCGTTAACAACGACTGTTTCCTTAGTTTAACTGGACTCTATTTAACAATAATTGCAAAATGAACATTCAAACTGCAACATTCAAAACGTTAGCGGAAACATCAAAATTTCAAGTGAAAAAAAATTCAGTAATTTAAGTAATCATCTTCCATTTAACACCTGTCCAAAATATTATGGGGTAAAAACTATAAAAAAAGTTTAACTAACGGTTCACAATTTTCACCCTTCCTGGCGTAGACTAAATGCTACCACAAGGCATAGCAGACTTGTATTCTCCACTAGGCTAGCCTACAACTTTAGAATTACAGAGGCTATTTTAAAAATCACATTTTATTATTGGATTAATCGCATGATCTACTGACTTTGTTAGATTTCGTCGTAACTCGTACGGATTTCCTGTTTAAATCTCAATCGCAACTTTCAGCCAGTTCGGCCTATTTTGCATAGACAGACTAGATCCTAGAATAGTCATTGAGTAATGGAACCTCATCGCTCCGCCCTCGTTCCAGTGGAAATTTTTATTGTGGGGAATTAGACTAAGAATCACCAAATCATTGTTAACGATGATTCAGAGTCACTGTTATATAGTACCTAGGTACCAGTTCTATGGACTAGTCCAGCTTAATACTTGAGAAAGGGGATTTTCCGTACTCAACACTGCTCACTACCGTTACAACTTGGCGTTTCTCTAGTTTAAATTGAGAGTGTCAAATGCGAATGGTTCGACGATTTAGCAGAATTAAAAAATTCAAGTTAACACAATCACCTAATTTATTATTAACCCCAAAAGTATTGAGGGGTGTAAAATATTTAAAACAGTTCAAGACGTGTTTTGACCCAAATTCTCGTGCGATAGCTTATTTTTACCCCCTAGGCCAACCAACACTATGTCGTCGTAAAAATAAAAAAGTTCTAACTAAGGCTCAAACAAATGCTATCGATTAAAATCCATTTTACTAAGTCCATCGCATGTTAGTATCTCCGCTAGCTGCTCTAACAAATTCTATCGATATTTTAAAATCCATTTTATTATTTAGAAAAAGAATTTGTTAGTTTCGGAACTGACGTTCGTTAAACAACGCAATCGTCAGGCAGTTCGGCTGATTTTCGACATACAGACAGACAGAATCACAGAATAAGCGCCATTTGAGTTGAATGGAGACACTCAGTCGCTCCGCTCCCTCGTTCAACAAGTTGAAATTTTTTATTGTGGGGTACATTTATCCACTAGGGAAACACCAAAGTCATTGTTAAACGAGTGAGTGAGTCATGTGTATAGTACCCGGTATCATTTCCCATACTGGGCTAGATCCAGCCTTAAATATATGGGAGGAAAGGGGATGTTCCCGGGTACTCAACACTTGGCTCACTCACTCGTTTAACAACGACTTTGGCGTTTCTCTAGTTTAAATTGAGCATGCAAAATGCGAATCGTGTTCAAAACGTATTAGCGAGAAACATTAAAAAATTCCAAGATAAAACAAAATCACCTAATTTTATTTATTTAACACCCCTCAAAAATAATATGTGGTGGGTGTAAAAATAATATAAAAAAAATCAAACTAACGGGCATCGAACCCCAATCCTCCGTGCGGTAGGCTAAATGCTTACCACTAGGGCCATGCCAGCCACGTAGATCTCGTCCCGCTAGCTGCTACTAAACAAATGCTATCGATATTAAAAAATCACATTTTTATTTATTGTAAGATTAAATCGCAATGGATCTAGCTGATTTTGTTAACAGTTCAGAGTACCGGATGTCTGTTTAAAATTTCAGCGCAATCTGTTCAGCGGTTCGGCTGATTTTTGACGTACAGACAGACAGACAGAATCACAGAATAAGAGCCATTTGAGTTGAAAGGAGACACTCAGTCGCTCCGCTCCCTCGTTTAAACCATTAGAAGACAGTGCACAAGGTGACGAGAAATGTAGGTCTATATCCGACCATTGATTTACATCCGTCGCCTAGTGTAGGCTTACAGATGGAATCCCTAAATTTAACTTCAATTAAACGGGTAAACACAAGTCACGTCGCGACAAGTCCACACTAAAAGTATTACTATATATATGGTGACCGCCAAAATAAGAGCGAATTCTTGGGAATCCATTCTGAATAGATTCTTGGACAGTGTTTTTCTATTTATTATTTTTAAGTCTATTTTTATTTTTTAGGAATGCTTTTGCCCGTTTTTGTGAAATTCACAAAAAAAATTGTTTTTTTAATGATTTTGTTTCAACATCACCATTTCTCATTACCTCCACCAACTGTTTTACGAATGATTGGAAAACCGATCCTAAATCATCTAGGACTAGATCTCTGTGAATTGTAGGTTTGAACTAAAGATGAATATTTCAAATAAAAACTTGAAAACTTGAATAATGAATAATTTGTCTAACAAAAACTGTTGAATATTGACGTGAAACAATAAGGAGAGAGGTAGTTTGGGTATTACTCCCTAATGACGCCGACCTAATGATGTATGTCTTTGACTGTTTCCTAGTATGGTATACAACATAAAATGTTGTCACAGAAAAACTTAAAATTGATTTTATATCTTGAATAGTTGGTATTTAAATGAATATTCAGATGGACAAAGAGTCAACTATTATTCGAGAATGGGGTACCTATTATGATAATTTTTATGACTCAAAAATGCCTATCTCTGACTTGGCGTTCACATGACTCACGTGATATCCTTCTCAAATGGTTTAATGTAAGGCGAGTTCTTCATGGTCTGCGTCTTGACTATGTGATCGTCGAGCAGGACCTGAATCTCGTCTATTGCAGAGAGGATGTGCGTGCCAGTGTCTCTGTAGGGGTGTACAGTGAACTCCATGTCCGCCCACTCTCCCTGCATCTTTGTAAGTGCCTTCTCGAGGTTGTTCTCCTTGGTGGCAGACTCACTGATTGTCTCGAAACGAGAGATGAACTCCTCCAGGCCGAAGTCGATGACCTTGGCAAGCGTGAGCTCGGCATCTGCGCGTATCGGGAAGCCCACGATCTCGGAAACTTTTTCCCAGTGGCGCGCCTTCATGCCAGGGTTGCCCAGGGTCTGACGATGGGCATGTGCTGGCGGAACTCTTCGATCTTCTCTCTGACCTAACATCAAGACAGTGACACAACTAAGCCTACGATCTCAGACACCTACCAGTGGCGCGCCTTCATGCCAGGGTTGCCCAGGGTCTGACGATGGGCAGGTGCTGGCGGAACTCTTTGATCTTCTCTCTGACCTAACATCAAGACAGTGACACAACTAAGCCTACGATCTTGGACACCTACCAGTGGTGAAAATAATATTATAAAGGGTGTGAAAGTAAGCTAATCAATTTCTCGAGATTTTTTTAGATTTTTTCAAGATTTTTTATTTCGGCTCAAGCTTCATTTTAGGCTTGATTTATTCGAGCTGAGCAGTATCTGTCTGCTGTTAGGGAAACTCATCTGACCTTTCCTGTGTAGCGGGACGTGGTGTGAGAAACAGAATGAGTGCGGAGTGGGGGCATGAAAAGTTAGAGTTCTGCCTGTTAGTCAGTCAATTGATCTCTGTATAGCACACATATTTTAAGAAAGAAACAGAGCTGGAGTTAAAGTCCAAAGATCAAAGAATGAATTAAGTAGCCACCAGTAATGCAATAATGCAACTTATTAATGATATTGAATTGATATTTTACGCCGATAACGTGCCCGTTGTTGATCAACATCAATCAGAGCAATCATGTAGTACCTTGTGAAAGATTTCAATTTTTAAAGGACATAAATGATAATGCAAACGATTTAAGACATTTAGGGAGTGTTAGATTAGTTATTTTTGTGGTCTAGAGAGTATGAGGTTGAGGTCACTCACCTCGACAGTCAGCCCCTTGACAGCAGGCTGCTCAGTAAACACTTTCTCCAGCTTGTAGATGGTACGGTAAAAGTTGGTCACGTCCACTTCCATCTCCTCGGGATCGAAAGAACCGACCTGACTGTTCATCCAGTTCTCATGCTTAGCCATGAACTCAGAGGCATTCTCAAACAACTTCTTGTACGGATTCAGCTTGTCAGCGACCTACAACAATAGAATTTAGTGTTGCAATGTCCACTTGCACTTGCAACTTGCATGTTACATGAAATAACTGAAAAAGTAGGCCTTGTAAACTATTAGTAGTTGTTTATAGAGTTCTAGCAAACAATGCCTACTGTTTGTACCGTATTTACTCGAATATTGTCCACCATCGAGTAATGGCTGCACCCTTTATTTTGACCACTGAAATTTCAAAGCGTAGGTTATACAATACTATTGTCAAATGACTTCACATTGCCGCACCCCACTTTTTAAACTTGACAATTTTAAATACACCTGAGGCCTATCCTTGCATAAATACAGTAGGCCTACTATTTGAATTAATTCAATGATGAAAAATGTGACTCATCTCTGTTACTACCTTTTTGCGCAGCGGATACTGCGACAGCTCCCAGCCATAAGCTTGTTCTTCCTCGTTGAAGCGATCAATCTTCTCCATGGCAGCGATGAGCCTTGCGTCCAAGTGAAGTGCCTTCTTCAGGTACTTGGGCAGCTCGTTGATGTCGCCGTACGTTTGGAAATCGTCCACTTGGCGGTTGTACGACTCTAGATCCTCCATGAACTTCATCTCGCGCACCTGATGAGCAAGAGGCAAGACAAAATAGAACTAGATACAAATATCCCAGCAATCCATAATACAAGAGCGCACACCACATGCAGATGTGAAAACAGAAAGAAAACAAATTGCTACCACCTAACTTGCCTTAATTCTGCAGTGTTGGGTGGGGAAAGATTGATAGGAGGCTAGGAGCCAGCAGCTTATCTTGAAAGAGTTTGGCTGCTGTGCAGTCACATCAATATAGTATAGTATACACAAATATAAATCATTTTGATGAAACATTTCGGCTTGAACAGCCTTGTTCACCAATTGGAGTTGAGAGAGTAACTGACTAAATAAGTGGAGAGGTGGAGAGGGGAACCAGGGAAGGTCAGCCACCCTAATTGTGAGTCAGCAATGTCAAGTTTTAGACCTTGATTGTTAACATATAATGTGATGACTGATGAGTGATGACTGAGTTATTGATTAGAAAGATGTAATTATAAAATAAATAAAAAGAATCCATCAAACAACAATGATCCAGATATGGCACACAACAATGAAACCTTGCACTTAGTCTCTGGTTCATAGATGAGTCAATGAACACATGCGGCAGCACTGTAGTCAAAGATCTCATATGAGAAAACCCTGGTCCATTTTACTATGTTGTTCAAGCCATTGCACAAACACCCGCTAACATAACATTATCTAATGGGACTAGAAAGTTGTAATAAATTATTTTGCTATGCAAATGCACAGCTGCGAATGTCGACACGACAGATTTATAAAACCCGAAAAAAATGCCATGCCTAGTGTGGTGTCCTTGCACACCACTAGTAGTAGTAGTAGTAGGATTTAGTACCTAATGGTAGTAATTATGCTTCAATTCATATTAACTATTTATTAGATACACATAATACACTTGATACATGGTTATGCACAGTTATGTAGATGTTTCCCCAGTAAGGAACCACAGAGGAATGGCGTCGGGAAAACGCCCCTTCTTTTACCAAAACTATTTAGTACACATACAGTTAGTACAACCCTTGAACTGCTGTGGTGCAGTTCATACCACTGGTAAACTTAGGAAGTAAAGGCGTGGCCTGTGAATATAGGTACCGCCTACTCAGACCTAGTTCCTACATTATCTGGATACATTACAACTCCCCTAGGCTTAATTTCAAAGCAGGGTAACAACAGGAAGAAACAATAAAACATAATGAATACCAGCATGATACAGAAATTTTACAAGAATGGTTCTTACATACTAATGGTTTCTCCTACTGGCTACTCGGTAGGCACCAAATGATAACATAACGAAACATAATGAATATTATTATAATACAGAATTTTACAAGAATAGTTCTTACATACTCATTGTTACACATCAAACCGTACTTTGGGTTTTCTTAATCTTACAGGGTATCGTTTCTCAAACCCTGGCCCAGAAGGCTTTTCCAAGGCCGGAGTAGTGGTGGCTGGAGGTGACGTAATTATGGGTTTTCCCTGATCTGAAACCAACTCAACCACTGTATCCTGACTTGGAGAAGTGTTCTGTTCACCTTCCTGCATTTGCACTAACTCATCATCACTTTGTACATTTTCAATATTACTTTGTACCTCAATCTCCCTCTCCGCATTATACGGCGGGTCTCTTACAACATTACTCCGATCAGCTAATAACTGATTTACATGTCTTTTCCACACTATGTCCTCTCCCTGGACATAAACTTTATACGTGACTGGACCTAACTGTTGGAGTATTTTGCCTTGAATCCATTTCTGTTTCTGATTACCTCTATAATCCCTTATCAGCACTCTGTCATCAACTGCAAAGGACATTACTCTAGAACCATGTGCATTCTGTATTTGCTTAGACTGTTGCTGTTCACGAAAAGAGGATGTGCTTGGGAAGATCGCATCTAACCTAGTTCTGCATACTCTATTGAGAAATAGCTTAGCCGGAGTTTCCCCTGTTGTACAATGAACCGTATTTCTATACAACAAAAGGAACTTAGAAATAGCTTGATTCCAATCGGATCCAGACTCTAGTATGGACGTTATTTTGGATTTGAAAGTTCGAACCATGTTTTCGGCTAATCCATTGGTAGCGGGATGATATGGAGGAGAAAAACTTTGTCGAATACCATTGGACTGCAAAAACTGTTTGAACTCTGCTGACTGGAATGGAGGACCATTGTCTGATACTACTAATTTGGGTACACCAAATTGCGCAAAGAGGTAACGAAGTCGTCGAATAGTATGGACCGCCGCGGTAGATGGAACTTCAAAAATTTCCACCCATTTGGAATATGCGTCCACTAACACCAGAAACATTTTTGAATGAAGGGGACCCAGAAAATCAAGATGCACACGTTCGAAAGGTTTTGTTACATTCTCCCAAACATGCAACTGTGCCTTTTCCGGTGACGGCCTGTGAGCTAAACAACTTATGCAAGAAGCAGCTAACTCTTCGATTTGTTTATCTATGTTAGGCCACCAAAAGTACGTACGTGCAAGTCCCTTCATTTTCACTACTCCTAAATGGCTGTCATGTAGTTCGGCTAAGAAATGAGCTTGAAATTTGGATGGTATAATCACTCGATAGCCCCACATGAGAACTCCATGCTCAACTGAAAGTTCTAAACGTTTGTAGTAATAGGGCATTAGCTCCGGTGCTAAACCTGTAGTTGATTCTGGCCAACCCCTTACTACAAAATTGTACACTTTCGATAAAATACTGTTACTTCGCGTTTCCTTTGCTATGTCTTTGCAAGACACTGGTAAGTTACTAGAAGTTACAAAATTAATGTAGGAAGTATCTGCATCGGCAGATTCTGTACATTTGAGAGGAAGTCGCGAAAATGCATCCGCTACATTATCGCGAGACTTAACATACGAAATGTCAAATGAAAAACCAGAAAGAAAGAATGCATACCTCTGCAATCGACTGGCTGCCATCACTGGAATACCACGTTTAGGACCGAATATAATCGTCAAGGCTTGGTGATCAGTTTCCAGTAGAAAATGTCTGCCATACAAGTATTGAAAAAATTTTTGTACACCCCAATAGATGCTTAGGGCTTCTCTATCAATCTGCGAATAATGAACTTCATGTTTGGTCAAGGTGCGGGAACAATAGGCAATCGGCTGCTCCGAATTGTCTGGCATAACATGCACTAAGACTGCGCCCAACCCATACGCACTAGCATCGCATACCAATTTTAAGGGTTTATCAGGGTCGTAGTGTGTTAAGAGAGGATTAGATGACAAGATTTTCTTTACTTTATCAAAAACCACCCTACAGTTATGATCAAATTTGAATTCCGCATCCTTTTCCAGTAAATGGTACCATGGTTTCAACAAAGAAGCCATGTTCGGAATGAACTTGCTGTAGAATGTCACAAGACCTATTAAGGCTCGTAGCTGTGAAATATCCTGAGGACATGGTGCATTAATAACTGCATCTACTTTCGGAGAGGGACGCAACCCTTCCCGATCAATGGTATGTCCTACATATGACACAGAATCTTGGAAGAATTGACATTTACTTCGCTGTACTGTGAAACCACTTTCCTCTAATCGGCCTAGAACTCGTTCCAATCGTTCGGAATGTTCTTGTCGTGTTCTACCTGTAACTAGGAGATCATCCAGAAATACTCTAACTCCTGGAATATCGGCTAACAATTGTTCCATAATTCTTTGAAAAATACCAGGTGCGGACGATACTCCGTACGGAATCCTATTGTACCTAAACAGACCTTTATGAGTAGTAATAACTACATACTTTTTAGAATCTTCCGTTAATTCAATTTGTTGGTAGGCCATAGTCAAGTCTAATTTAGTAAACTGCTGACCGCCTTGTAGCGTTGCAAACAAGTCATCGATCCTTGGAACAGGATATCTATCAGTCTCTAACACGGGATTGAGTGTTAGTTTAAAATCGCCACATATGCGAACACTGCCATCTTCTTTTGGTACTGGAACTATAGGAGTACCCCACTCGCTATAATCCACTGGCGTAATAATACCTAGATTAGTTAATCTCTCTAACTCTGCTTCTACCTTGGGTCGTAATGAATACGGTAGATGCCTAGCTTTATAATATTTGGGTATAGCATTTTCTTTAACATGTAAGCTACCTTTAGCTTTAGTAAATGTTCCTAACCCTTCCTGAAATACTTTAGGAAATTTTGCAATTAATGCTTCCACTGCTGCATTATGCTCTACTTCACTGAAATGTACTGTACCAGCCTGTGGAGGCTCGCCTTCATGTTGTTGCACATTCAACAATCCGGTAATCCAATTTTCCCCAAACAAGGTTAGTAACCAATCTCTGCCTAGAATAGGAGGACCACCATTTGCAATGACCTGTAATGGTAAAGAATGAACCTGTCCACCTTTAACCTTACATTTTACCATCACCACTCCTTTAGGTGTGATGCTATGCTTGGCATACGTTTGTAAAGTTAAATTCGATGGTTGGAATACAAGGTGCTTGAGATATTGTTCAAAGAATTTGAAAGAGACTGCGGTTACTGCAGAACCGGTTGTCTAAATGCATGCTTACTAAACTATCCTCCAGAATTACTGGCACAATTATTGGAGGCATACAATCTGTCTTTGAGTTCAATTGGAACAATACACTAGAATCATCCAGGGGTTTATCCACTGGTGTATCTGCCATAGATAAGAACTGCGTTGGCTTAGTTCCTCTATTATTAGCTTGGCTACGACAGGCCTTGGCAATATGCCCTGTCCTTTTGCATAAATTACAAACATAACTTTTGAATTTACAGTTATCTCTAGTATGGTTTTCTCCATTGCATGAAAAACATCGATATTTGCTTTTTGAAATACCTCCCGACTGTTGTGAAGAACCGGAACTGGGTACCACTGCGGGTGCTGCTGTCGATCGGGCTGTAGGCTTTGGCTTGCTCATGAACTTCCCTCGGGGTTGTAGGCCTAGATGATGTAGACCGGCTGGACGCTCCCTCCCCATGGCTGTTGCATCCTTCTGCGCGGCTTCTAACGTGGCTGCTAGGGCTACTGCGTCTTCGAATGTGGGGTCACCCTTCTCTAGAAGACGAACTCGAATCCTATCGGAACGTAGACCACACACGAAACGGTCTCGAAGAGCTTCCTTTATCCTTGGTCCAAATCCACAGTATGTAGTGAGACTTTTATTCTAGCTACGAAATCTTGGATCGACTCGTTATCCTGTTGGACAGCTTGGTAGAATTTGTATCTTTCCGCTATTTTCCCTGGAGCCGGACTTATGTGCTTGGACAGTACTTCCACTAGCTCATTGTATGCTAGATCTTTGGGTTTGTCGGGGGCACACAACCCAAGAAGCAATGTGTATGTTCTTGCTCCCACTACTGTTAGAAAAGTGCTCTTTTTCAAATTGTCTTCAATTTTATTGCAAGTTACGAAATTTTCAAACCTGTCAATGTATGCAGTCCAGGTTTCCTCTGCTGCATCATAAGGCCCCAATGACCCAATTTTGGACATTGTGAAAATCACGAAATCACCTTGTCAAATGGCGTCGTATCTCGCCTAGGCCTAGAGCACGGCCTAGGGCCTCGAAATTATGTTTTGAATATTCACTGTACCTTCCATTTACCTTCGTCGCCAACTGTGGTGTCCTTGCACACCACTAGTAGTAGTAGTAGTAGGATTTAGTACCTAATGGTAGTAATTATGCTTCAATTCATATTAACTATTTATTAGATACACATAATACACTTGATACATGGTTATGCACAGTTATGTAGATGTTTCCCCAGTAAGGAACCACAGAGGAATGGCGTCGGGAAAACGCCCCTTCTTTTACCAAAACTATTTAGTACACATACAGTTAGTACAACCCTTGAACTGCTGTGGTGCAGTTCATACCACTGGTAAACTTAGGAAGTAAAGGCGTGGCCTGTGAATATAGGTACCGCCTACTCAGACCTAGTTCCTACATTATCTGGATACATTACACCTACCTCTCCGTGACACCCCCTAAATGGTACTGCTGTTCTGATGCTTTGCAAATAGTAAAAAAATAGGCAACATACTGAAGAAAAATAAATTAAAACTAAATTGAAGTGTCTCATTAAATAAAAGATTCAAAATCATATAAATTTATAAAAGAAAAAGAAAAAGAAAAAGTAGAAATACAAGAGTATCTTACAACAAATAATGGCAGTTAATTATAAATAGCAAAGGTAACATTTCAAACTAAAGAATTCAATTAAGCAAATTAAACAATTGAAGTGATTTGATTAAGATTCCGACTTAAAGCACACTACACGGAACTGTTACACTGGAACTGTACTTTACGATCTAGGCCTACTCACCTTCAAAGCCTCCTGGTATTCATTAGTCTACAGCTAGACGATGCGTCTATGCTCTTCGAACACACTGGCCATGCGGCCGTACCACTGGAAGGTGTGATCTAGGGTAACAAATCTTGAGAGCCTCCTGGTATTCATTGGTCTTCTGCTCGACGATGCGTCTATGCTCTTCGAACACACTGGCCATGCGGCCGTACCACTGGAAGGTGTGATCTAGGGTCACATACCTTGAGAGCCTCCTGGTATTAATAAGTCTTCTGCTCGACGATGCGTCTATGCTCTTCGAACACACTGGCCATGCGGCCGTACCACTGGAAGGTGTTGGAGTTGTTCTTCATCTCGACTGCGGTGATGCTTGTGTAGTCGGCGAGGAACAGAATGTAGCGGCAAACCTGTGACAAACCACATTTTCTTTAACTATTTGCACTGAACATTACAATTGAGCCTCAAGAGAGACAAATCTTTACAACACAATGGTTGATTTATTTTCTAAAGCTATATCAACATAAATAATAGGTCTTCACAGTAACCAGATATTTCTAGCTTATTATTTTATATAATATAGGCTTTCAAAACAAGAGGAGTTATTGTATGAGCGTAGCGAGCGAAGCGAAGATTCCATTCTACTACACTGGAGAAAAAAATCCGGAATGTTTTTTTTTTCCTTTTTTTTTTGTATTTTTGTCTGTTTGTTAGCAGGATTCCGGCTAAACCGATACTCCGATTGTGATGAAATTTTATGGAGACCTTCGAAATCTCTGAACTTAGAACTGCCACGATTTTGAGTACAATCGAAAAATTATTTCTCATAAAAATCGCAATTTTACGATTTTTTTCGATTTTTTGGAAATTTCTTCGACTTATAACACCTACATGCTTTGTCCGATTGTAATGATTTTTTCACAGAACCTTAATTTTATAAATTAAGATATTCGTGTGAAATTTGAGCGTAATCGAAAAATTATTTCTCATGAAAATCGAAATTTTACGGGTTTTTTCTTTTTTTAAACAATTCTTTGACTTATAACACCTACATGCTTTATCCTATTGTAATGATTTTTTCACAGAACCTTAACTAAATGAATTAATATATTCGTGTTAAATTTGAGCGCAATCGAATAATTATTTCTTATGAAAATTGCAATTTTACGATTTTTTCCTTTTTAAAAATTACGATTAATTAAAAAAATTAAGTTAATTTTTTATTTAATTTAATTGAATTATAAAAATTCAGTTAATTCTTTATTTAATTTTATTTAATTTTAAAAAATCTTCGATTTAGTAATGATTTTTTCACAAAACAACAGAAAATCCGCGTAACACATGGCAGCTCAATGCACCATATACGCTCATCCAACAACGCGGCGGGACTTAAGCGTTTTCCTAGTTTATGAAATCATCATCAGCAAACTGTCAAAGAACATAATAAGTAAGGCTGGGCATCAACATCGATTAATCGATGTTTTATCGATGTCAGGAGTATATTTCGACATTGATTTGTTTTTGTGGAAACCGCTGTTTTTCGTTAATTATTATGTATATAAAAGTAAAATTAATAACTTTTCAAATTTTGCATTTCCAGCTTTAAACGTTGAAAATTCATTTCAATGCAATAATTTCAAATTACAAATTGTTACATCGCAATTTTAGTTAGGCCTACTCTTCAACAGTTGCATAAAAACTTCGCTCATGAAGTTTGAATGGCCAGTCGATGAGCGCTAGAGCGGCCTTGTATCTGTTGACAAACAAAGAAGAAACACTCCCCTCCCCTAGCCCCACCAGCCATCCCCAGGAAAACCCATCACGTCGATTGAGGCAAGGCACTCGACTCTCGCGCTCTCTTCTCTCTCTCTCTCTCTTCACCGCTACCTCTCTCTCTCACTCCCTCGTGGGAGGGGCATCGAGGGGCCCGTCACAGGTGGCGGCCGATCCGCCGACCAGCACCGAGACAGCGAGCAATTCAAATTGGCGCAAATGCGAGAAAAGCGAGTTTTATCTCGGAATATTGCTATATGAATACAAAGTGACAGTATAGCATAGGACCTAGGGTTGCCGTTTGATAATCGATATATCGATCGATACGATTATTTCCCGAAACGATCGATAATCGATTCAGTCTTCCAGAATCGATTATCGATATTTCGATAATCGAATAGCTCGTCCGCCCGAAATTTTGTAATTTACCACCCGCTCTGCAGAACTTCATAAAATAGTACCAGTCAAGACATTAATCACTTTATTCCGTGAAAAATGCGTCCTTTGCGAGATCTACAACACTCGTAAGGCGTGAAGTACGGAGCGCCTGCACTGTGCAGTATTGGCCACCAGCATGACGCGTGTGTGTTACAGGCCGGCTCGGTTCGGGCGGCAGGCGACTGCATCCCCGCGCCGATCAGGCGCTGATTGCACAACCTCGGCGCGTCACGGCCAAGCAAGGTCAACAAGTATTTTATCGAGATGCATTCCTCCCCATTCCACGCCAACTCTTAATCGCTTTTCTTCTTTCCGTAGTGCTACGATAATATTATCTTATCAGTTCTCTCACACCAATATTACGTCGTCTTCAAAACTAATGTCTAACAATATTCATCTCGTCACGTAATAAATATCGGAGCATTGAATAGTTAAACTGATAATATCTCGTACATGAATGAACAACAATCTCAACCAAAGCTAAAATGAAATTTCACAGAACCACGATTTTTAAGAAGAACGATCTTCACAAAGACAACACTCAAGCCGGGTAGCATAGCACGGTCTGTCTACTCCACTTAGCGCGCTCTCGTTGCGCCGGCCAGATGCGTGGGGAGGGAGGGGGAGCTCGTGAAAGACGCTATTATAGTGTGGAAAAACCCTGTTCTGAGCAAATAGAAGGAACAAAAGGATGCACTCGCAAAAGGTCCACGGTCCGCATCGGTATACGAGCAAGTTTAGGCCTAATTTTGATTTGATTATCGATTATTGATCGATTTGATCGCGATCGATAATCGATACAACTGGTCCGATTATCGATACTGAAATTCGTATCGAACGGCAACCCTCCTAGGACCCAATTCTATTTCTGGCTGTCGATTGTTGCGTTACAACAATGAAATTTCGGACAAACATCAGACTCACCGCCGTCTGTATGTATGTAAAGGTACAACTTTTACATACATCCAGACGGCGGTGATCAGATTACTTCGGACAAACAAAAGCAAGTGACAGCTATCAAGTATCAAGCAAGGCCAATCTCTCCGTCATCTATCTATTAAACTGTTCCGTGGAAAGCTGTGACATTCGAGTCATGTGCGAAGTTAAAAATTAATAGGCCTATTTGATTTTATTGTAACAATGGTTGCAGTAAGTTTGCACAAATTGTCTCAAAACTAATGATAACCCCAGCGCCAGTGCTGCTCTCCCACAGCAGACATTTACAATAAAAAACGTCACTTCCGCCCCATTCTGGTCCTATGCTATTGGCACGATATTTTTTTGACACAATATTATTGCGATTTAGTTCTCATTTCGGAGCGATTATCGGGCCCCGTTTGGCCGAAACAGTTTCGACGTTTTCGTGTATTATGTTTATTTTTATTTGTGTCTTTCTTCTATGAGATCCCTGCAGTCACCGACTAGGTAAGCTGTTGGGCTTCCTATCCACACACCTACTTAACATTATTATTATATTGGTAACTTTTTTGAGAAAATCAATTATTTCAATTTCGATGTCGATGTTACTTTGATTATTTGACTTCGATGTCTATGTTGCTATTTAACATCGATGCCCAGCCTTAATAATAAGATCATTGAAACATTTCCGCAAGAAGAATTGATGTGACGAAATGGCGCGATTAAAATATAAAAAATAAAAAATGCAGTGTTCATGTTCTTTTTTTAGTAGCGAGGACAGGAGTGAGCTACTTTTGAAAATGTAATAAAGTAGCAAGTAGCAAGCTGCTATAAAATAGTGACTGTAGCGAAAAATCAAGGCTTCTCTAATATTGCTTTTTTTTAATTGTTCAATCACATACATTTAATACTCATGTACTTGTATAAAACTTAAATTGATTACGCAGTGAAAACTGTTAAGATTCCCCCTCGTGCTCAAAGACTTGCGTCGGTAAAGTTGCGGACGCAAATATTGGCAAAGATGGCGGAATTGTCTACGGCGATACTGTTTGGAGACCAATGGAAACGAAATGAAGCAAAAACCAGTCCCAAATAACTCGAATAAATTATTCTAGCAATAAAAGAGCATTTCTAGATAGAAAACAGCAATCATTTATTCAATTTTGTGTTTTGGGCAACCTGCAACGTATATAGTGGTCAAAAACCGCAAAATTTACCGTCCACTTTGCAGTAGTGGCTAGCGAGAGGCATTCCTATGCTGTAGGTCGCAGGTTCAAATTTCACTAGATTTTTATGAACTTTTTTGCAATTTTTTACTCAATTTTTCACGTTTCTTTCCTGCTATACTGTATGTTAGTACAAAAATTTTAGTTGAAATATTCATTTTCTGATACAAAAAGTGAGGGTCGACATTTGCGTCACATCCAGAGTAGCCGCTACTTAACCGAAATATCTAGCTACTTGCGGACGCAAGTTTGCTAACGCAACTACCTTTGTGCATACGGATTTATAGCCCTATGATTTAACATATAGATTTACGTAAGTCCGCCATTTTTAACGAGACGCAACTTTGCGCCGGTAAATCTTCGTGCATGAGGGGGATTAACTGCAAATATTGTTATTTGTTGTAATTTGTTGTCCAAAATAAATTGATATTGAATGATATTTATTACCATCCACGGGATAGAAAATGACTCAATGAGTTTGAATTACGTGATACTATGTGAATTTCGTAATGCGATTTTTTAACACAGAGTTCCCTTGTGGATGGGACTTCCTTACTGGTTTGCATTACAACGAACAAACTAATAGTCCGAAAGCCTGTTTATATCTCGCGGGATCTGCTGTAGGCCCAAGGCGATGCTCGTTATACTGCTCACTGGCAGCTGCATTCTTACGTCACGCTTCCTTGAAAGTATTTGTTGACCAACATTCCAGTTGAATGTTAATGAAAATGAGCTAACTGCATGATTTTGTAGGCCCGGCTCGAATAAAACGTGCCTAAAACCAAGCATGGCTCGACACGAGCTCAAAAATAAAGTTCAAAAACGCTCGAAAAATCGAGTACTTGGACACCACCAAAATAATCTTATAATCTTGTTGTCACAATTATAGTGTACATGTAATGTAACTCCCAAGTAAATTTTATGTGTGTAAATTGTCTTAGGAGTTTGTAAACGGTGACTTTGGAGCCGTCCTAGGTCCTAGCAATGAAGCACATAATAAATTCAGAGTTGTGCTGAATCGGCCTTGTTGATTCTGGCGTTAATCCGCGGGTGTTTGCACTGTCCATACCACTGATTGCTATATTTCCTATTAAAAATATCGATCTTTGGTTGGTTATCTTATCACTCACTCGTCGATTGCGTCGGGGCCTACAGGGTTGGCTTGGTAGCTTTGATTTAAAGTCCCCCACTGAAAATCAGTTATATAACTGAGTGGGTAGACTCTAAATACAATTTATTTTTTTATTTTTTTAGATATCAAAAATGTAAATATGAGTGGAAGTGATTCAGAAGAGGAACACAAATTGCCATGGCCAGTCAGTGTATGAAAGTTTTTTAATCAAAAGGCTTGACCACTAGACCACATTTAATTTTAATTTATTACCAAACAAAATTATTAAGCGAGCGAAGCGAGCATTTCCATTTGACTCTGCCGGAAAAAATAGTCACTGTTTTTGCTTTGTTTTGTTTTTTGTTTTTTTTTTGTGTGTTTTTTTTTGTATGTCTCGCCATAACGTTAGAACGGAGGTTTGGATCGAGTTAAAATTTGGACCATCCGCAAGCTTTGTTCTGGATTGAATGCCATTAGTTTTGTGGCAAAATCGTTCAAAAAGTTACAAAGTTACATTAAAGTCGAAAGTTTTTTGTTCAAACTAAACAGAGACAAAATCTGAGGTGGCCAAATCATTTAGAATGTCCGTAGGGTCACGAATATGTTAATTTTATTTTGATCCGATAAGTAGTGTAGATGAAATTACATTTTATCAAAAGTAACGTTACCATGGCAACGAAAACTCTCACGAGGTTTCTGGCCACTATGCACTACCACCTAGAAGTAATCAAAATACTATCGAGGAAGCAGTGTATTATTTGTTACCAAAAATAGTTTTCCCAAGGAAATGATGTCAAGGGCCTCTAGATGGCAGTGGATTTTATCCACAAAGTAAAGGTTTACTTACGAGTTTACCCAAATACCTTGGCAATAATAAATAATATTGGAAACATGGCCCCGTGGACAGCAAACGTCACAAACTTTAAAATTTTAAAAAATGTGCAATGTGGGTCTAGCTATAGCACGTGCTCGCTTATCAACGCGTCCAACTGAGCGTTTCCTAGTATTATTATTAAGAGTGGAAAAAATGGGAAAATCAAAAGTAACTGTAGATGTAGGTGCACAACCTCAATCCATCTTCCCTGTTATCATCGATTTGCTATTTTTATTTTGTAAGCCAAGCGTTCTACATTGCTACCATAAGTAAAAAAGTAAAAACTAAAATGAAATATAGGCTGACTGTGATTGCTACAACACTACGTCACCTCCATCAAACGATCTTCCATTTGGAACACAGTCTCTGCCTCGACTTTCTGGACATAGGCAATGAACTCCATTAGTTCAGCTGTGTTTACTGGGGGCGTCAATGCCTTGGTTGCAATGTTCTGGTATTCCTCGCCAAGCCTGCAAGCAGAAAGTACAATATTTTATTTTATTTTAACGTCTATCCTATTCAGTTATAAAAACTG
Organism: Sweltsa coloradensis; assembly: GCA_024449915.1. NCBI lineage: Eukaryota > Metazoa > Arthropoda > Insecta > Plecoptera > Chloroperlidae > Sweltsa > Sweltsa coloradensis. The sequence continues at coordinate 60,214 of JAMZAV010003078.1, forward strand.
ATTTACAAAGGAGGACAAACAAACATTATCCACATGCTTCATAGGAGACAGAGGTACGTAGCAAATAATGATATGTAAGCTAACCTACAATATTGTACAGCACTCATTATGGCAGCCACCGTTCATTTCTCATTGCTAGAAAGTTATCACTTGAAACGAAAAACTGTTCATCTACCTTCGCTCAATCTTCGTAATTGACATTGAACTACATTTGAAAATGTATAGCACTAGAAATTTGATCAATTTTGTTTTTGCCACATTTTTCTTAAAAGCGTTTTATAATAAGAGGCCCAGCCAGTAATAATGCACAAATCCACAAAACCTATTTGCGTATGACATACATATTATTATACAACATATGAAAATAAATGTCAGTAAACGATTTCTCTCGTGGCAATGCCAACGCAAGTTTTTCTATGACATTAAGCCCGATGCTTACAAGTTGGTGTCAGTTGCACTATACAAAGTCTGGTGTGACGTGCTCTCAGTGTCAACGAGTGAACAGTAATGCTGCACTGCAAGCGGGCAGCAGGGAGGGGTTAAACGCAGCTAGCTACAAGAGGCAGCCAGCTGCTGCTACGTCATTACGAGCTCAATGGAAACTGGAAATAGACCGCATGGAATAACCAAGCTAAAATTTTTAATTTTTCGTTAAAAACAGGCCGGAAAGAAGAACCAGATCTTAAATACGGATCTGAGAAATTTTAGGATCGGTCACTAGTGATAATTACATTGCAAATTTAAGTATAACTAGAAAAACGCTAAAGTCCCGCCGCGTTGATGGATGAGCTTTTTAAAGTTTTTAGTTTGCGTGGGATATCTTTATTTTTGCAAGTGCTTTGTTTTGTTGCCTACGCATTGTAGGTGATTGTTGTCAAGTTTCTATTGTTTCTTGTCAATTGGTATTATTTATCGTAAAAAACTTATATTAAAAGCTTTATTTCTATGAATTCTGGCTAACTTTTTCAACTTTTTCTTTCAAAAAGCAATACATAACCATGACCTTAATGTACATGTAAAATATGAACGTTGTAGCCCCACCCGTTTGGTCAGAATTGGCCCAAATGGCACGAAAATATTGCACAAAAAATCAAAAAACTCTTATTAAAAGCTTTATTTCTATAGATTCTGGCCAATTTTTTCAACTTTTTCTTTCAAAATGTACTACATCACCATAACCTTAATGTCCATGTTTAATATGAACGTTGTAGCCCCACCCGTTTGGTCAGAATTGGGCCCAAATGGCACGAAAATATGGCACAAAAAATCGAAAAAACCCGTAAAAGTACGATATTCATGAGAAATATTTCTTCGATTGTACCCAAAAACGTGGCAAGTCTAAGTTCAGAGATTTCGAAGGTCCTGCCAAATTTTCATCAAGATCGCATATGCCGTTTGCCCGGTAGAGAGCGAACAAACAGACAAAAATACAAACAAAAAAAAACACCCGAGCTAAATTTTTTGGGGGGTCAGTGAAATTGAAGTCTTAGCTTCGCTCGCTACGCTCATCCAATAAGTTAACGATACTAAAATTATGTTAACGTTAATTGAAATTGTCTATATTTTTAGCATTTGACTGAAGGAATAATAGAGGATTGCAGTTACCACGTGAACTCAGTTAGCCGTTAGGCCAAGTCATGGGTTGTGCTAGTCATCATCATTGTCCATCACCGTTTCTCGTTTCTAGCAGGGTCAAATTGAGTTTTGCACCCATTTTTTTCCACAAAAACCTACAGTATTTATATCTATTCAGCTGTGCTAGTAATAGTGATCGAAGTTGGAAATAATTCATTTGAAATGTTTCAAAGTGAAATATTTCAAGCTATTTCGGTTGAAATATTTCAAATAATTTCAAATAAAGTTTTTATTTAAATATCTATATGGTTGCACTTAAAATTAACATTACAAGCTTCCGGTATGCTCCAGAATCTCAAGTCTTCTCAATTTCAGACACTCAAATGGTTGAATTTGCAATATATATAAGCATTTTGTTAATGCCATATGTAGTAGAAGGCAGTGGACGATGTCGGGCTCCCAGGATGCCGTGCGGCATGCTGAGAGTGAGCAGACAAGTGTCAGGGCCGGGTCGTGACGGACCACATTGTAACATTGTCCAGTAAAGCAACTTATTCAATACTTGTACAGGCCTACTGTCATTTACCCATGTCCTAATCTACTACAAATGGCGACGAACACGAACGATAGCGCTGCAAGTAAGTCGTGTTAATTTATGGACTGAATTAGGGGGAAGAACGTACGGCGTAGGCCTACGTGCATGACCTTGCATGACCTAGGGGCGGGGCAGGCGTCATTAGGCCTAGTCAAAGCATAGGCCTAAGGCCTATATACGTAAAATGTCGCGAGTAGGACATATGGATACGTTTGATCCGGAAGTACATGATTTTGAGAATTATATGGAGAGAATGGAGCAGTATTTTAAAGCAAATTCGGTAAAAGAAGAAGACAGAACGCCCGCCTTGATATCATTGATGGGGGACAAGGCATATGCAGTTGTAAAGAACTTGATGTCACCAATTTTGCCTGGGTCTAGGCCATACAACGATATAGTGTTGGCTTTAAAAACGCACTACATACCTCAAAGATTCATAATTGCCGAAAGGCGACGTTTTTTTTAACGAGTGCAGAAGGAAGGCGAGTCTATACCAGACTATGTGATAGCCTTAAGGAAGTTGGCAGCCACATGCAAATTTGGTCTCTTTTTAGACCAAATGCTTCGGGATCTCTTCGTCTGTGGACTTTCAAGTGAAAAGGTACAAGAAAAGCTTGTGATTCAGGATGTGTCCTTATCTTTCCAGTCGGCAGTTGAGTTAGCACAACAACTCGATCTTGCTACAGATAATGTGCGTGAGATACATGGTCACCCAGCGTCACCCAGAGAAGGAGTCCAATATGTACAGCAAAAAAGGAAAAAATCCAAACCATTCGCAAACCAACGAGTTCCAGAAAAGGGTCCCTACAAGGAGTTCCGTCAAGAGCCAGGGCCAAGCTGTTCGCGCTGCGGACGTCGACATGCAAAAGAGGCGTGTCCAGTCCAACACTGGGAGTGTTTCAAGTGCCACAGGCGAGGGCACGTAGCCAAGATGTGCAAGTCTACAGGTATTTCAGCAAAAAGGTATTCCGATGTACGAAAGATAGTGATAGTAGCTCTGCAGAAAATGAGAGTGAAATGTATAACATTGCATACACCAAGCAAAGTTTTTCATCAAAGAAATTGTCTTACGTAGTGAAAATGTACATAGAAGGAATTCCAATTAAGATGGAGGTAGACACGGGGGCAGTAGTTACAGTAGTCCCTAGAGAAGTGTTTGAGACTAAATTAGTAAAAGCGGGTCTAGTATTACAACCTAGTAAGACAAAATTGTCAACTTATGATGGAAGTAAACTCAAGGGCAAACACTTGTTAAGGTAGGATACCAAGGTATCGCGTATTCCAATTTGCCGATCCTAGTGGTAGATAACCACAAAGCGCGTGCTCCAATTTTTGTTGGGCCGAGATTGATTAGTAATAATAAGACTTTACTGGAAGTCCCTTGTAGACCAAGGCCAAGTAAGTGCCAAACGTGTGAACCAGGTAGCAAAAGGCGAGTTAAACGGCAAGCCTAGGAGGGGGAGTGACGAGTTTAAAACGTAAGTTTCCCGATGTGTTTGAGAAAGACGTGGGGGAGGTGAAAAGGGTATCAAGCCACTATTGTGTTGAAAGAAAATGCCCAGCCCATATTTTGTAAACCATACTCGGTGCCATTTGCCATAAGGGAAAAAGTAGAAGCCGAGCTTCAAAGAAAACAACAAAAGAAGGTATCCTAATACCCGTTTCACATAGTGAGTGGGCAACGCCCATGATAACGGTGCCCAAGCCAGATGGGGGGATTAGGTTGTGTGGGGATTTTAAGGTTACCTTGAACCGGGGAGTTCAGACGGAACATTACCCCTTGCCAACGTTTGAAGACTTTATCAGCCACATGGGCAGGGTGTACCTGTTTTCACTAAGCTAGACCTGGCAAAGTGCGTACCAACAAATTTCCGTCAGCCCAAGCTCACAATCCTTGCTTACTGTGAACACACATCTGGGATTATTTCAGCAGCGAAGGCTCGTATATGGTATTTCGAGTGCCCTGCCATATTCCAAGGGATAATGGACAAGGTGTTAAAAGGTATTCCAGGGGTATGTGTATTCATTGATGACATCCTAGTTGCAGGAAAGACGAAGCGGAATGTAAATACAGAACAGAATTAGTATTTAAGAGATTGTCTAAACATAACTTTAGGGTATCGGGAAAAAAATGTGTTTTCTTGTCACCCGAAGTTGATTACATGGGTCATACAATTGATGCTTAAGGTATACATCCTCAGAAAGACAAGGTGAAAGCTATCTCAGAAGCACCCATTCCAAAGGATGCTGCACAGTTAACATCTTATCTGGCATTACTTCAGTATTACAATAAATTTTTACCCATGCTTAGCACGGTGGTGAAGCCTTTGTATGATTTAAGTCACTCAGACACATGGTATTGGAACATAGAAAATAATGAAACCTTTCTAAAGAGCAAAGAAATGATGTTAAATAGTTGTGTTTTAGCTCATTTCGATACTAATAAACAAATAGTGGTAGCGGCTGATGCTTCTGCGTATGGTGTTGGAGCGGTGTTATCCTTGATATCAGAAAGAGGAGATGAAAGGCCAATAGCATTTGCTTCAAGAGTTCTTACCAAGGCAGAACGGAATTATGCTCAGGTTGAAAAAGAAGCTTTGGCGCTAATATTGGCAGTTAAAAGATTTCATAAATACCTGTACGGCAGGAATTCCTTTTAGTGACAGACCACCAACCGCTGACAGACAAGCATTCTAGGGCGCACCAAGGGGTTACCGACTCTAGCAGCCTCTCGAATGCAACGTTGGGCTCTCATCTTATCAGCTTACCAATATGAAATAAAATATCGAAGGGGGAAGGACATGGCACCAGCTGATGCACTATCACGTCTTCCTTTACCGGAGACGGGGGAACAAAAGGGGAATATTCATTACTTTTCTCCAATAGACGATTTTCCTTTAACTGCTCAGGAAATTGGTCAGGCTACATCCAAAGATAGTTTTTTTATCAAGGGTTTATCATTTAACCCAAAATGGATGGCCCGAAAAAGTTGTGGACACATCCCTAAATGCCTTTTTTGTTAAGCGTCAGGAACTATCTATACATGAAAACTGTGTAACATGGGGAAATAGAGTTATTGTACCAGCAAAGTTACAAAAAAAGGTTTTGGAATTGCTCCATGAGGAACACCCAGGGACCACCCGTATGAAAATGTTAGCTAGAAGCTTGGTGTGGTGGCCAAATATTGATGATGACATTAATGATACGGTAAAAACATGTGATATTTGTCAAATGACATTACAAGCTGCACGTCCAGGCCCTTGTGTCAATGGACCTGGGTGACCCGAAATTGGCAAAGGGTTCACATGGATTTTGCAAAAAAAGATGGAAATAATTTCCTTGTTATGTATGATACCCATTCAAAGTGGGTGGAGGTACTGTTAATGAATTCAACTATTGCTTCACAAGTCATAAATAACTTCGGGCGGTGTTTTGCTACCTTGGGTTGCCCGAGATATTGGTTGTGGATAATGGACCGCCTTTCAGTTCTAGAGAGTTTGCAGAATTTTGTCAGAGTAATGGCATCAGGTTAAAATTTAGCCCACCCATTCATCCACAATCTAATGGTTCAAACGCTAAAGAAATCAATGTTAAAGCAGGTATTAGAGGAGGAAAGAAGCTCAAAGAACCGATCCATTCCCCACCGTCTTAGTAATTTTCTATTTGCTTACCGAAATACGCCTCACACTGAGACGGGGAAAACTCCTGCAGAAGTAATGCTACAAAGAAAACCACGCACTAGGTTGTCCCTACTAAAACCAGATTTTAATCAATCAATGGAACAAAAACAAGCAAGAAGAAAAGAGTCGCATGACAAAACGAGAGGGTTAGTACCAAAACATTTTCTTACCAGGGGATAAAGTTCTGGTTAAATGTGTGAGGGGGGAAAGAGAGTCGTGGAACATGGGGGTTGTAGTAAAGGTGGTCAGCCCAGTAACCTTCCTGGTGAAAGTTGCAGGTAGAGTCAGGTATACTCATGCCAATCATCTAAAGAAACATCTAGGAGAAAATGCTAATAGGGACATTGAACAGTGTAAGGAATCAAGGGAACAACCAACGGAGATTGAAGCCAACAAGGCTACCCCATCCTTCATTCCTTGCCCTGTTCCGATGACCCTTCCCTCCGAGGTTACACTCATGCCGACCATAAACGAGTCCATCGTTAGTCCCTCCAGCCAAAGGTTCCGCCGCTAGTGCCGGTGAAAAGTCCACGTCCTGAGCGCATAAGAAAAGCTCCTGTAAGACTTAATTTGTAAGGGTATCCCTTATTGGTTGCCTTGGGGGCAAGTACACTTTATCAATTATCATTAGTTCATTTTTACCTATATATATATGAATATTAGGTTTTTAAGCATAAGCCCGCTTTAAGGACATAGTTATTGATTCATAGCAGTTGTCGAAAAAGTTTGCCCCGACTGGGGTTCAAACCCAGAACCTCCGGCTTAACGTGCCATAGCTTTACCAATTAAGCTACCGGGACCACAGAACAAACCTTTACGAAACTGCTATTTGTTTGTGACTGTTGACTTTCATGACATAAATCCAACAGAAGACTGCAATGTAGCTGTCAAATCTGAGAGATCGCATGGATAAATCCAATCACGTCTCATCTCCCATGAGTTGGGTAGTATGAATATTAGGTTTTTAAGCATAAGCCAGCTTTAAGGACATAGTTATTGATTCATAGCAGTTGTCGAAAAAGTTTGCCCCGACTGGGGTTCGAACCCAGAACCTCCGGCTTAACGTAAAGGTTTGTTCTGTGGTCCCGGTAGCTTAATTGGTAAAGCTATGGCACGTTAAGCCGGAGGTTCTGGGTTCGAACCCCAGTCGGGGCAAACTTTTTCGACAACTGCTATGAATCAATAACTATGTCCTTAAAGCGGGCTTATGCTTAAAAACCTAATATTCATACTACCCAACTCATAGGAGATGAGACGTGATTGGATTTATCCATGCGATCTCTCAGATTTGACAGCTACATTGCAGTCTTCTGTTGGGTTTTTGTCATGAAAGTCAACAGTCACAAACAAATAGCAGTTTCGTAAAGGTTTGTTCTGCGGTCCCGGTAGCTTTATTGGTAAAGCTATGGCACGTTAAGCCGGAGGTTCTGTGTTCGAACCCCAGTCGGGGCAAACTTTTTCGACAACTGCTATATATATATATATATGTATTATTTATTTTTGTTACCTATTATTTATGTATTATTCAGCTTTGGACAGGTTCCATGAGACTCATGTGAAGGGGGATCCCTATTGTGCAAATCCACTATTTATTTTTGTCTATATTGTTATTTTTGGAAACTGTAATTTATTGTTTTGAACTTATGTATACCGGTACCTATTTGAGCAGTTGTCACATTTGTATTACTTTTGCTGATATGAAATGTTACTAATTTTTTTGTAAAGGAAAGATGTGTAGTAGAAGGCAGTGGACGATGTCGGGCTCCCAGCATGCCGTGCGGCATGCTGAGAGTGAGCAGACAAGTGTCAGGGCCGGGTCGTGACGGACCACATTGTAACATTGTCCAGTAAAGCAACTTATTCAATACTTGTACAGGCCTACTGTCATTTACCCATGTCCTAATCTACTACACCATACTGTGTTTTTTACTTTAGTAGGTAGAATTTTGACTCCTACTAGACGTTATTGTAAAAGTAGGCCAACCCTTTATTAGCCTCCATTTATATGTCATCGTTCGATTAACTATGGACACTGAGGTACAAATTACAACTTTTTTTATCATTGAAATATTTCATGAAATATTTCAAGATAAATAATTTCATGAAACTTTTAAACACTAGCTAGTAATTTACCAAAATAATCCAAAATGGTCTCCAAACATTTCAGAGTCTACAGATCTACGGAGGGGGGGGGGGGGTAGAAGTATCTATGGGCCAAATCGGGTGTAATGTATCAACTTCTGCAATTGATTAGGCTGCCAGGGATTTCTGACCCAGAAAAAGTTTTATGAAATTCAATAAATCATTTCAGTATATGAAAAGCTTTCTTCACTCAACAAAGGCATCTATTTTGCCTACACCTGCACAATTTCCTCTAGTCCGGCGGCATTGCTGGAGATATCCAAGGAATACTTCATTTTTAGTATAAAAGCTCGAAATTTGGCATAATAAATGGACATACCCTACTGATGATTTAAGGAAATTGAGCCACTCGAAAATTTACCCAGCAAGCCCTAAAATCAAAGATGGCATCCAAACATTTATTTTATTTTGGTCCGATGTTATTCATTTTTACTTTACGCATATATTTTTATGTGCTGAATTGAAATTTGAGGTTAAAATTAAAATTTTGTAATGGGAGGTCCCTAAAATCTAACATGGCAACCAATAGTTTCTCATTTATTCTTTAGTTTTATTGAATTTCGGTTTCTAAGAGTGTATTGAGCTACTTGGTTTAATTTTGAATGTAAAATTAAATTTGGTGTATTCGTATATCCTATTAGGGCGGCAAATACGTACAAAAGCCGAGCGTAATTTTTACGTAACTCACAACAAGACGTGCAGCTACCCGAAGAGATAGAAGTGAACTGATTTCTCTGTATCTCTCTCCCTCTCTTTCCCTGACTCTGTCTCGACACTACTATGGCTGCGTTCCGTAAGTTGTTCAATATGCTATTTGCGTGCTTGACCCATTCCGAAAGCTGTTGAATATGCTATGCTTGGCGTTCCGTAACATGGTTTGTGAGCATATTCAGCATACTAAATGTGCTCGAGGTTTTAACTTGAGCATTCCCAGCATATGGGAGAATTGGCGGTATTTTAAAATAAAAAATGGCGGATTACCTAGTTAAATTGTTATGTATTGTTCTTTGACGTGACAAAACCTAAAAAAATCTTGCGTAATAGTTGTTTTACCTGAGCCAGCCGCTTGAATAAACAACGGCAAGTCATTTACATTTACTTAATAACTTAAATTCCTTATATGACGGACTTAACCTAAAAATTGCGTAAAATATATTTGCAGCACCTGTGGCAACGCGCATGCGCGCCTCCCCGAAACAGCCATACTCATGCTCGACGTGTTCCGAAAGTATATCGTGCTTACAGATGCTTTAACGTGCTGGAGAATGCCAGCACCAAAGCATATTCAACAGCTTTCGGAATGTACCCTGTAGTGTAACAACTTGAGCAGCTGTATGCTTTGCTGATAGAATGAATGAGATTGCACATGTGGTCAGGTTATCTTATCTCATAACATAAACAAAACAAAGCAGCAAGAGTCTTGGCACAGAGCCAATACTGACTAGGAATACGTAAATGGTGTCGTAGGAGGGGGGTGGGGGAGGGGGACAGCGCTGCAGAACCATAACTATACCTGCCGCACGAAGCATTTCTTCATTAAAACTGTACATAATACTCACGCCTATCACATTTATTTTTTTCGACATAAGTTTTTTAGACAAGTGAGCGCAGAGAAACAAAAACACATTGCCGAGTTTGAAAACAAAGGCGAAAAGTAACATTTGTGCCACCATCTTGGAAAAATAATCACTTCTTAGACATGTTATCAAATAGTGGGAAATTAAAAATGCTGATGAAAATATTTTATTTAAAATCATGACATTTTTAGTTTCCTTAAAATAAAACATTAAACATTTTTAAAATCGGTTGATAATTGCTCGTTCCACAAACATTTGATTGGAGGCACCTGTTGCTTAACTAATTAGGTTATTGTTGAAAGTCGCCTGCCACATACCGATTTCGGATGGGAGTGTTTGCAAATTAATTCCAAAAGATGAAACACTTGTTTATATTCTAAAAGTAAACCTGAAGTATTATCCAAACTACTTTTTTTTTTACAAGTAAAACAAAGTTTTCTAGGCCTAGTTTTCCCGGAATTTTCGCTTTTCCAAATTTGGTGTTTTCTCAAAATAAACATTATTCAAAAGCTCTTATAATGTAGGTAGCATTTTTCTTACATTTATAATCTTTAATAACTAGGGAAACGCCAAAGTCGTTGTTAGACGAGTGAAAGAGCCATGTGTTGAGTACCCGGGAACATTTGCATTTTCGTTAGATATATATTGTGGTATAAATAATAGGGTTTTTAAGTGTAGTTGGTATAAGGGCACGTCAACTGTAAGGCCATAATGCGTCACTCTAGCCTATGATAGGCTAGGGAGGCCTAAGGTAGGGGGAAGAAAAGTAATGTTAGCGGGTACTCAACACATGGCTCACTCACTCATCTAACAACGACTTTGGCGTTTCCCTAGTATAATCTTTATACAGACATTGTGGTCACAGACCCTTGTTGAACAGATAGGCTACACCCCAAGCTAAATGGAACGGTCGGTGTTTGACCCCTAGAACAGGTACTTCCTCCAGCGTCAATGTATGAAAAATTAAAGACGATTCCGTCTGGGCTCGGGGTAGAATTGGCCCAGAGCATGGCTCTGCTAATTGTAAAAGGCAATTCAAGAGAAAAAGTTCACCACGCAAACATCAGCTAATAAGAGGGAAGTATATTATACTTCACAAAACTAGAGGCGAGCTCTGGCAATCGTCGTCGGGGACACCACCCCTTCCCTTGACGACCTCCCCGACGACGGTGACAGTGACACAACGAACGATGACAAAGACAATGATGACCACGACGTGAGAAATCTCCCTTCCTCCCCTTACCCATGGCTGGTTCTGACCAGCATGGGCCCCTCCTCCCCATCCCCTAGGCTAGAGTGGTGCATTATGACCTAACGGTTGACGCGTCCTTAATCCAAATAATAATAATAATAATAATAATAATAATAATAATAATAATAATAATAATAATAATAATTGGATGAGCGAAGCGAAGACTTCAATTTCACCGACCTCCCAAAAAATTAAGCTCGGGTGTTTTTTTTGTTTTGTTTGTTTTTTTTGTTTTGTTTTTTTTTTCGTTTTTCTGTCTGTATGTTCGCTCTCTACCGGGCAAACGGAATATGCGATCTTGATGAAAATTTGACACGACCTTCGTTTTCTCTGAACTTAGACTTGCCACGTTTTTGGGTACAATCGAAGAAATATTTCTCATAAATATCGTACTTTTACGATTTTTTTCGATTTTTAGTGCGATATTTTCGAGACATTTGGGCCGATTCTGACCAAACGGGTGGGGCTACAACGTTCATATTTCACATGGACATTAAGGTTATGGTGATGTATTGCTTTCTGAAAGAAAAAGTTGAAAAAGTTAGCCAGAATCGAGAGAAATAAAGCTTTTAATATATACGTTTTTTGACTTTTTGTACGATATTTTCGAGCCATTTGGGCCAATTCTGACCAAACGGGTGGGGCTACAACGTTCATATTATACATGGACATTGTAGTACCTTTTGAAAGAAAATGTTGAAAAAGTTAGCCGGAATCCATAGAAATATAGCTTTTAATGTAAGATTTTTACGTTAAATAATAACAAATTAACAAGAAACAATAGAAACTTGACAACAATCACCTACAATGCGTCGGCAGAAAAACAAAGCACTTGCAAAAGTAAAGATATCCCACGCAAACTAAAAACTTTAAAAAAGCTCATCCATCAACGCGGCGGGACTTTAGCGTTTTCCTAGTAATAATAATAATCAAACACCCGGTTCAAACATAAGTCAGGTCGGCGGGTGACGTATCACCAATTTCTCGGGCTGTGGACTTTCAGTGTTTGCTAGCCAGGCTCAACACCTCCTCATCTACTTCGATGTCTTCTATGACAGGCATTTCTACCAGTTCTCTCCATTTCTTTCTATCCTCCCAGAGTCTTTCTTCATTAATTATTTCCCATGATTTCCCTCTTTCTTCAACGTTCCATTTTATTTGGTCCCTCCATCTATCTCTTGGGCGTCCAACCTTTCTTACTCCCCCCCATGTGCGTTCAAATTCTCTTCTTGGTATTCTATCTTGTTTCATTCTTTGTACGTGCCCATACCATATATCATACAGTCTTTCTTTTCCTATTTTATTTCGTAAACTTTCCACTCCTAGTTTGTTTCTTATTGTTTTGCTCCGTACCTTGTCTATTTTTGTTAAGGCTACAGAACTTCTTAAAAATTTCATCTCTGCTGCTTGTAATCTGCTGTCTTCCTTTCCTCCTATTGTCCATGTCACGGATGCATATGATATTATTGGGAGGAAATACATTTTGTACAATAACATCTTGCACCTGGATGATATTTCTTCTTTCCATAATAGTTTACGTACACTTTGGTAAAATTTGTCTGCTAATATAATTATAAAAACAAAAAAAGATATTTAGGTCTAGGCAAACAGAGAAAGTGGTTTATAGCTTTTTGGTTTCAGAGTGCGTCAACCGTTTGTCCTCGTTGTCGCCGTCTTTGTTATGAAAAAAGGCTATTGTCCCATACGTCCCAATTTAGTTGGATGAGCGTAGCGAGCGAAGCGAAGATTCCATTTCACTACACTGGAGAAAAAAATCCGGAATGTTTTTTTTTTTTTCTTTCTTTCTTTCTTTCTGTATTTTTGTCTGTTTGTTAACACGATTCCGGCTATACCGATACTCCGATTACGATGAAATTTTATGGAGGTCTTCGAACTCT